>JADGIZ010000100.1:0-26649 GCA_027604665.1 Polyrhizophydium stewartii | reverse complement strand
GCTGTCATGGGCAACATGGAGGCGTGGCTGCTTCTGCGCAGCATGCGCACGTTCAAGGTCCGCGTGATGCAGCAATCTGAGACGGCCACCAAGCTTGCCAAGTGGCTCAACTCGCGCATCGCGGGCGAGTCGGACGAGGAAGCGCTGGCCATTGTCGAGCGCGTGTGGCACGCCTCGCTTCCGGACAACCCGGGTCATGAGGCAGCCAAACGCCAAGGCGCAGGCTTCGCTGGCGTTCTCTCGATCGACGTGAGTCCGATGGCCGCGGTGGTGGCTGGGTTGTGGTGATGCCGCGCGTGCTGATGCTGCTCGTGTGGCTGCAGTTTGTGTCGCACCACCACGCCCGCCTGGTGTGCAGCAACCTCAAGTACTTCATCAACGCCACATCCCTCGGCGGCTGCGAGTCGCTGATTGAGTGGAGGGCCGTGTCTGACAGCAAGATCAGTCCCAAGCTCTGCCGCGTCAGCGTCGGCCTCGAGGAGTTTGAAGACCTGCAGGCCGACATGCGCCAAGCCTTTGCCAAGGTTGCAAAGCAGGTTGCCGAGCTCCACAAGGCGTGAGCGCATCGCATTCTTGCACGACTTGGCCCCACTGGCGCCGCCTAATGAAGCATCTCCTCGACCGAGACGAGCGAGGCATGCCAGAGGATCGCCAGGTGCTCCGCGTCAACTGAGTCACCCGAGACATTCTTCCGGCGTGTCATGTGGGCCACTCAAAAGGCCAACGAGATCGCCAACTTTTCTGCACTCATGGCAACCATCCGCTCGGGCAACGTCCAGACCGCTCCGGGTTCCAGGCCCTCCTCTGCCCAGGCCGTCGCTGCGCAGGATGCAGGCCCAGCCGAAATGCGGGCCGCCTCGGGCCTCGGGGCTGGGCAAGCCACCGAAGAGCTGCTTGCGGCAGGAGCGAGCGTCGGATCAGGCGTCACCGTGCTCGTCGTTGACGAGGCAGCGGGCAGCGGGCGAGCAAGCGCAGGTCAGCACCTGCACGCAGCCGCTCCGATCCTGCGGCTTCCCGATACGTCGGATACCATGGCGACGGCCGCTTCCGAGCGCTCGCATGTCAGCGGCGACGCCAAGGCAAGCTCCGACGAACGCGCCAAGGCAGGAGTCGAGGCGGGGCTGGACGGCTTCGAGGCAGACAACGCCGGCGTGCCGCCGCCCGACGGCGGGTTTGGCTGGGCCGTTGTGTTCTCTGGCTTCATGGCGAGCGTCTTCACCATTGGTCTGCACCAGTCCTACGGCGTCTTCCAGGAGGCGTACTCGAACCTGCCCGAGCTCGGTGGTTCGTTCGCGCCTCATCGATGACTGCTTTGGGCGCGGCTGACTCATGGTTCCCCGTGTGGTTGTCTTTGGGCACGCAGCCACGAGCATCGAGGTTGCGTTCATTGGGTCCATTGGCGCGGCGGGCATGCCCGTGCTTGCGATCTTCTTTGGCAGGTTAGGAAGCCGCAGCGGGTCTGGTCCGTGATGACTCTGCGTAGTTGACACTCCAAAGTCGCGATGGGCTGCTTTTCTCGGCCCTTGGCTGCTTGAACCGTTTTTTGGCCAAGGCAGGCTTGCGGACAAGTATAGCGCTCGGGCCGTGATGTCCTTTGGCGCACTGCTCATGGGATTCTCGTTTATTGTCGCGTCGTTCTCGACAGCGACCTGGCATCTCCTCGTGACCCAAGGCTTCCTCTTTGGCATCAGCACCTCAGCAGTCTTCATGCCATTCCTCGGCGTGCTCCCCGACTGGTTCAGCAAGCGCCGCGGGCTTGCCATGGGCATCGCCAGCGCGGGCGGCGGCATCGGCGGTCTTGTGCTTTCGCCATTGATCCGATTCCTCATCACCGAGGTCGGTTGGCGATGGGCTCTCCGCATTGTCGGCATCGGCTCGCTCGTTCTCTTGCTTGTCAGTGCTGCGCTGTTGCGATCGCGTTCTCGCAAAGTCAGCACGGCCAAGATCGACTTTTCGTACTTTAAGGATACAAGCTTCCTGCGTCTCTTTGCGTACTCGTTGGTCATCTCTCTGGCATGGTTTGTTGTGCCGTTCTACACGCCTAGTGAGTGCTTTCGGCAGTGTTGCGTCGTTGTCGCTTGGTTTCTGATGCGAGAGCCGACAGCGTACGCGGTGCAGTACGGGATGACCAAGGAGCAAGGCGCCTTGCTTGAGGGTCTTCTCAATGCCGCCTCCGCCTTTGGCCGGCTCGGTCTCGGCTTCATGGCCGACTACACCGGCGCGGTCAACACCTTCGCTTTGTGCTTGGTACTTGCCACTGCGGCCATCTTTGCGCTCTGGCCCCTCGCATCGACATTTGGCATGATGCTGGCGTTTGTGCTGGTTTTTGGCCTGTTCCTCGGCGGCGCGGCGTCGCTCGTTCCGACTGGTGAGGCTCGCAGGCTTGTATCCTTGTGAGTTGGCAACCGCTGACGCTGCCCCAATGCCAGTCGTCGCGCAGCAGTTTGGGTCCAAGGGCAACCTGGCGACGGTCACGGGCATGATCTTTACGGTGAGGCGGGTGCTCTTGCTGCGTGCGTTCGAGGCTGCAAGCTGACTTCGCTTCCGCGCAGGGCGACATTTCGAGCTTAATTGGCACGCCGATTGCCGGAGCCATCATCGACAGATACACGACGTCCCTGAGCGACGGCAGCAAGAGCATCAACTTCATCCCGGTGATCATGTACACGGGGGCGTGCTTCCTCGTGTGCGCACTGCTCGCGCTGTCGATCCGCATCTCCGCGACCAAGCGCCTGCTGGCCAAGATTTGAGTCGGCTGCCTGCTGCAATGAATAGCCGCTCGTCTGCATCGCGCGGCTGCGCAGCGAGATGGACTGTGATTCATTCAAAACCTGCTGGACGCCGAGCCCAGGCAGCGAGAGAAATGCAAGATGCAATTCACAGGGCAGTCGAACTCATCGACGGGTCGCCGCGCCGGATCCACCGAGGAGACTGAGGGTTGAGTTGCGGCCACAAAGTTGCTGCGGTGAGGAGCCTCCCGACGATCGAGGCGGCGGCTGAGGCGAGGCATCCTTCAGCCACCGCATCAAAGGGCCGGCCTCAAACTCGATGCGACGCGGAGCTGCACCGCTATCTGACGGGAGTCCGTCGTGTATGCTTTCGCCAAAGGTGTCTGCAAAGACGCTATCAAAGTCGAGACCCATGTAGAATGCCTCTGTCTGCCAGAGGCTCCAGACGCTGATTGACGCTATTCCAGGCGTATGCTGCAGCTTGCGGATCAAGCGCTTGCTGAAGCCAAGCTGCGCGTACTGGTTGGACATGACCAGCTTGTCGATTCGAACGTCAGAGATCGGGCTCTTGTGCGTTTCGCCGTGGTACTGCAGCCATCACGAGACCGAGATGCGCAACAGAGTTAGATCTCATATCGATCGCGAGGCATGCCAGTGGCACGCACCTCGACAAACCCAATCAGATTTTGCAAGCCGAGACGAGGGCGCACGTCTCCCGGGAAGCTGCTATCGACTCGCTCATTGCACCACATAGACAAGACAAAGTGCGTGCTTCCGTCGGGCATCTCGCCGACAACGGGAGTCACCGCTTCGCCTGTCGTGAGTGCGTACAGCTGGCCACAGATTTGAGTCAGATCGGCGTCGGCAGATGTGAGCTGCCTGAAAGTGATTTCGCCGTCGGATGCCGGCGACGGCTGAAGCGCCTCATATTCTCCTGCGCCGTGCGAGCCACCACGAAGAGGCTGCGGTTGAGTGCTGATGTGCTGCATGCCGCTCAATGTGACGCCGTCCAGCGGATGCCCGCTTCTGGCTGGACTTGGAGGCTGTGCCTGGGAAAACGGCGACGAGCGAGGTGGATCATGGAGGTCATGCAGAGAACGATGTCGCTGGATATGCCTGCGCGGGCTTCCTGAATGTGCAGCCTGTGCGATTCCGGGCAGATTTGGTTGCGAGGCATGCGACATGCTTGGGCGGAAGCCCAGCGGGACGGTCCCATCAAGATCGGGGCCAAGCGAGAGGGCAGGCTCGGAGCGGTTGGCCGTCGAGTAAATTGGGTGCGACCTTGTGGATGAGTACTGCTCCTGCGCATGGCAGCCCAAGCGCATTTCGCCAAGATCTGTGCGAAGCTCCGTGTCAGTAGCCGTGCGAATTCGGATCATCTCTTGGCTGACGCACCATATGGGGTGAACGAGATGGTGTGGCCGAGTCTGGTGTGCTCTCGCATCAGATGCTGCTGCGGCGGCGGCGGGGCAAGATGCTGGTCATACGCAGGCGGAGCGTGGTGCAGCAGCACCTTGACGTGCTGCTGCTCATGGTCATGGCGGTGGATCTCGTCGCGCGGTGGCTGCTGGTGCTGCCGCTCCTGCTGGCCGGGGAGCAGCCTGTGCCTGGCCAGCCCGATCAGCGCAGCGACAGAGTCCGACGCAAGTGAGAGAAGCATCCGGGGCAATCCAAGCAGGCGGCGCAGCGCACGTGCGGCGAGGCGAGCGGCGAGCACGGCGGCAGCGGCAGCGCCCAGCGCCGACAAGCCAAGGATGACGACGATGGGCAGCCCCGCAGCAGCCAGCGGCAGCGTTGCGGCGACGGATGCTGCCGCCACGACGATGAACCAGCCGGCCGCGAGCCTGACCGAGAGCGCCCATGGCGAGGGCCACCACCCGGTTGGCATCGCGCCGCCAGCAAGCAGCCCCGCAAGACCCGTGACCAGTCCGCGCGCCTGCCAGGATAACCCGAGGGCCGTGCGGCCCGCCGATCCGGCCTCGGCGGGAGACTCGTCCGATGCGAACGTCGGCGTGTAGACGAGCGCTTCGACGACATCGGGAGCGTGCGTTCTGGGTTGGTGCGTGGCCGCATGCAGGGGGATGGCATACGCGGCAGGCGGTTGAACTGCAGACGGGAGCATCTTGTCGCGCTCGGCGCCGCTGTCCCGGCTGGTTGGCTGGCCCCGCACCAGGCCCGACAGCGCAGAGAGCATGTGCGGGCGGCTGCTGTTGCCTGTGCCAAAGCCGGCTCTCACGCTTTGGTTGCCATCCGCCATGTGCATCCATATGCGGCACCGCAGAGCAGCTGCGCGCGGACGCACACATCGGAATGTTCAAGCCCACGGCACACAATTTGACTCAGCTTCTCATGTGCGAGGGCAAGCCGGGGCCGAGGGAATAGGCTCTTGAGTACTTTGCGAGCAACCAGATCCTCGAATATGGCGTGAGTTACTGATGCGCAGCCAACAGATTCTGCAGGTAAACATGGAGAAGCTGCGCTCTATAATCTTTTGGTTCTGTACACAGCCATAAATGGGGTCAAATCCGGCGACTGTGGTTTACTGAGAGGCATCAGACGCCTGTGCAACGACGATGTGCAGGAAACCGTCAGGATACGCCGCATTCAGCGCGAGCCAGACGATGGGCGTATCTGGGGGCAGCACGATCCCGTGCAACAGAGCAACCGGTGAGCGCATGCTGCTGGCATGCGCTTGGAGTAGGTCGGCGACAGTGGTGGCTTGTGCGGCATCGGACTCTGGTGTGGATCCAGACAACGGGGGAACCAGATCCTGCAGCACTGTGAATAGTCCGTCTCCTGATTCATGGCCTGCCAAGTATAGCCGCACGGGAACGCTGCGCTGAATCTCAGAAACAAGGCCTACATTGACTTGCCAAAAGCCGTCGTGATCGTCTGCCCGGTACACACCGACTCGAGTCAGCATGCACTGCATTTGTGCGACGGAAACCCAGAGATTCACGCGCACTTGCAACGAGGCTGTCCCAGAGCCTTGTCTGATCTTGTAGCGAAAGCGACATGACCTTCTTGGTCGATCCCGTGCGCAGAAAGTCCGCCTGCGCTGACACATCGCATCGTGAGCGCGAGTGGGCCGGACGCGAGCGAGCAGCGGCAGGCAGAAACGCACCTCCTTTATCATGGACATGAAGTAGCTGCGAGGGGTGTTTGGTCCGGCGCCGTCGGCGTCGACCGGGATGAGCCGGTCGCTGGGCCAGGACCCAAAGTGTGCCGTGATCGCCCACGGGACGGGCACGAGCTCGTCCCGTGCTCGGGCGCGGGCCGTGTGCAGATCAAAGAGTAGGCCGACGGGATACTGCCTGGGCGTCCGTCCGCGACCAGTCAGCGGCAGCCTGGCAGCCAGATGCCGGGGGCGGCCTCGCACCACCGCAGCGCCGTGCCTTCGGCGTCAAACCACACGTCCGAGTCGGCGACCGTCATGTCCTGGCGCAGCCGCCCGCTCAGGAACTGCCGCAGTTCGGGCACCAGCAGCGGCAGGTACGACCCCCGCGGCCAAAGTATCTGTTCGTCGGCTTCGCCGTCGCCGCGGCCACCGCCGTCGCCGTTGGCGACGCAGCAGTCGAAAGCCAGCGGCGGCCGCAGCCGAGGGCAGTGGCGCCGGTCGGCAAGCCGCGGGCCAGGGTGGAGGCGAGGAGTCAGCGGCGCCGACTCGATGCGGGTGCGGGGGCACCGGCGCCTTCGAGTGCGCCGGGGCACGCACGTAGAAGACCGATGATCCGGCCGTGATGGCGAGCGGGACGGCGCCGCGCCAGGTGGCCGCCGTGTCGCTCATCGCCGGGCGAAGCACGGATCGTGCGCGCATGGCCCGCCATATGGCCATGGCGCTGTGGGCGAGTGCACTTTTTTTTTTTGTTCTGTTCGAGCGACACAGGCCGACAGCATGGGACTCGCCGAGCCCAAGCAGAAGCAGCGCATCGGCGGCGACCCGCGCAACACGCACTGGAAAGACGGTGAGCGCGGCGGCGGCGTGTGCTCGCCTGCGGGCGCTCATTCCTCTGGCGCGCGGCGCCTGGGTGCTGCAATGCTGGCCGCCGAAGCTGACGTCTGCTGCAGACAAAACCAAGTTTGGGCTGAAGATGCTCGAGAAGATGGGCTGGAGCGAGGGGAAGGGCCTCGGTGCCCAGGAGGACGGCCGCACAGAGCACATCCAGGTTCAGTTCAAATCCGACAACCGCGGCATCGGCGCGGATAAGCGCTCATCGGACAACTGGCTCGAGAACTCGTCGGCATTCGACTCGCTGCTATCGTCGCTCAACTCGGCGGCCTCGACACCAGCTGCGCCGGCGCAGCCCGAGCAGCCGGAGACGGTGCAGAAAGCCGCAGAAGCCCCTGCGGCTCTCCCTCGCTTTGGTCGCCTCTAGTGCGTGTGCCCGCTTCTCTGGTACCACCTCCCGCCAAGGTGCTGACGCCCAGCCTGCATCGCAGCCACCGCACAAAGTTCCTGCGAAACAAGCAAGTCAGCAACTACGATCCCGTCGAGCTAAGCCGCATCCTCGGCAAGAAGTCGGCGGGCGATGGCGCGCGTGAGGCGGAATCGACGCCGTCAGCCTCACCGCCGCCCGAGCGCAAGCCGGCGGAGCACGATGGGGGCAAGGATGCGCATGTCATTGATGGAATCGACACCGTCACGGTCAGCAATCTGTCCGTGCAAGAGTACTTTGCGCAGCGCATGGCGCTCCTCAAGAAGGCGGCTGCTGGACATCCGACCGATCACCCATCGCTCAAGCGCAAACACGACGACGACGACGGCGACGACGATGACGATGACGACAGGCCGAGCTTCATGGGCATTGGAGCCGACAAGGACGTTGTCTTCCAGCCTGTACGCCTGCCCAACACGCCTTCCGGGCTTCCCACAGACGAGGCGTCCGTCGCCAACTCAGAAAAGGAGGTCTCCAGCAAGAAGGAGAAGAAGGAAAAGAAGGACAAGAAGGAGAAGAAGGACAAGACGGAGAAGAAGGAAAAGCAGGAGAAGAAGGAGAAGAAGGAGAAGAAGGAGAAGAAGGAGAAGAAGCACAAGGCCCAGGTGGATGCGGCCGATCGGGGCTGCGACCCGTCAGAGCCAAAGGCAAAGCGCACCAAGTCCAAATGAGTTGTCTTTGCTGCCGCAAGCTTTGGAATGAACGTAGCTTGCCACCCCAAATCTTACGCCAGCAAAGAAAATTCATTTGGATTTGGTGCGTTTTGCCTTTGGCTGCCGCAAGATCATGTCCGCGTCTGCCCTCGCCCCTTTGCGGTCGTTCGAGGAGTGGGAGGCTCGGGGCGTGCTCTCGAGCAGACAGCTGGAGAGCATTGCGCTGCTGCAGGCCGCCGCCGCGGAGCTTCCTGTGCCCGAGGAGGTACGCCTGCGCCTGCGCCAACGCCCGCTGCGAGGCGGGCTGACCCTCTGTCCCGTGCAAGCTCGCCACCGAGGCGCCGGCAGGCGACGCTGTGTCCGAGGACGGCAGGGGCGCTGCGGCTTCTGCGGCGGACGGCGCAACAGGCGTCCACGGCGTCTCGCCCCGCAGTGCGGCCGCAGCGCCGGCAGCAGCAACCCACCCGCTCGCTGTCGAGTCGACCATCGAGTCGACACAGCAGTTCTTGGCGTGGTTCGCAAAGGTCGAGGAGGACATGGAACGCGGCCAGGAGGACATCTACCGCACCTGCCTCGCAACTGTGCGCGGATATCGCGACTCTGCCGACGAGATCCTCGCAAAGGCCAACGAGGCCGACGCCCTGCTCGACGAGCTCGAGCGCAACTACAACTTTGTCGAGGATAAGACCAAAGGCCTGCAGATCGCATGCGAGACACTCCTGGATGAGCAGGTGATCTGCTCCCGCGCTGGCCGGCGCATGACACATGGCGCCGATGCTTACACATCGCAACCGATGTGCTTGCAGACCCATTTGATCACTGTCGCCGAGGAGCTTGCCTCCAAGCTCGCGTATTTCAATGAGCTTGAGCCGATAACGAAGCTCCTCAGCGCACCAGGCGAGGCGATTGTGCTCGACGACCGCTTTGGCCCGATGCTGCAGAAGCTCGACCAGTGTCTCGCGTTTGTATACAAGCATGTGAGGCGTCGGCGTTCTGTCCACTCGTTGGATCTGCTGCGCACAGCCGATTGACTCCTCAGTGCACCTTGCAGCCTCACTACAAGGATGCCGAGCTGTACCGCATGCGGTACCGCCAATGCATGACCCGAAGCATGACTTTGATCAAAATGCACTTTGTCGACTCGATCCGTGCGCTGCACGGGGACATTCGCGAGAAGCTCGCCGGTCGAGTGAGTTCAGTTGCCCTGGGGGACGAGACGTGGCGCGGCCGATTCTGATGCATGCACGTATAGCAAACGCACGAGCCGCTCCCCACAAATATGCAGCTCACGCTCTTCTACGTCAAGTTCCGCACGCTCGCCTCGAGGGTCAAGCATCTTGTTTCCGAAATCGAAGAGCGATGCAACACGCATCCCGAGTGCGTCAGTCGCCTGCGTGCCTTACGGGTCGCAGGGTTGTCTGAAATTTCGTCGCTAACTACGCTTCTCCCAGATATCTTGCCCTGCTGCGCGACTGCTTCGCGGCATTCTTTGTTGTGCGCCGCACGTTGCTCGGACCGTTCATCGCAGACCATATCAAGACAATCAACTCGGCGACAACATCTCTTCTCGAATTTGTGAGCCTGAAAACATAATGCTTGCTGTCTTGCTCGCTGCAGCAAGCGCCTAACGCAGAGGGTCCTACAGACCGCCAAGGGCTGTGCCTACATGATCCGCCTTTGTGCAGACGAGTACCAACTCTTCCGCCAATTCTTTGATCTGGGCGAGGACGAGGCCCTGTGAGTGCATTGCCCTGTCTGCGCCAGAGTTGTTCACTGCCTTGACACACGATCCGCAGCGTATTCTTGGAAAGTCTGGCCACAAACCTGTACGACCAGCTCCGCCCACTGATTATACGGGAGAACAAGCTCGACACACTGTCGGACTTGTGCCAGTCACTGATCAGCTACCTCAAGACCCTCGAGCCGGCCCCAGGCGAGGAGCGCGAGGACCCAGAGATTCTGTCTACAAACGCCGCTCCGGTCAAGTTCATTGTGCAGAAGATTCTCGAGGACTCGCAGCAGCGGCTTGCCTTCAGAGCAGAGGCGTTTGTTCGCCAAGAACTTCAGAACTTCCGGCCGCGGGAAGAAGAGTTGCTGGTGCTGGCGCGCGGTCGCGGTCGTGAGTTGCACTCGCCACGACAACAGGAGCTGGTGATCTTGGAATGGCTTGGCATTCAGGCTGACAACTCTCGCGTCAGTCCCTCAGCCCGCGGCAATCAACTTCAGTGTCGGAGTGGCCCCTGTTCTGTCCGACTCACTCGAGTCCGTGTCAGGACCACACAAAGGCGGCGACTCGGTCGTTCCCAGCCCGCTCACGACCACCCTTTCGGCCAACCTCGAGGCCGCGCTTGATGAGAACGCCAGCGAGCTGCAAGGCGCTTTTGTAATTGGCAAGCTTGCATATGGCGGTGGCGAGTGGTATCCGACACTTCAGCGCGCGCTCTATGTTCTTGGCAGGCTGTATGGCTCTGTACCGGTGCGCTTTTTCTCTTGCGACTTGGCAGCTGAGACGTCGAATGTGAGACCCTCTCGTGCTGACGACTCCTAAACGGCTTTGGTGCACAGGAGCCCGTTTTTGAGGATTTAGCGCAAGAGGTGGTTGACTCTTGCAGGCAGTCTCTCGTGGCCGCCAGCGAGGTGCTCTCTGCGAAGCAGACCAAGCTCGACGGCCAGCTGTTTCTCATCAAGAATCTTCTGATGCTGCGAGAGCAAACCTCGACTTTTGATGCGCGCTTTGTGCGCGTCGAAGGCACCGTGAGCTTTATGGAAATGATGGAGGCTCTGCGCAGCGTGATTCAGAACAGCTGGCGCGCGGGGGCCATCTCGGCCATCGGCGGCGCAATCATGGCTGCCCGTGCCACGACGGTCGTGCAAAGCTATGCAGACGCCAAGGAGGTTTGGACTTTGCTTGCTCCCCAGCCGGCGTTCGGTTGCCACCTTCTGACCGACCATCCTGTGCAGCTGCTGGATCGCGAGCTCAAGCGCGTGTGCGAGGACCTGATCCTGGAGACCGGCAAGGCTGCCACAGACCCCATATCTGCATTTATGCTCAAGGTTGGCGAAGACGCCTGGTATCGGCATCCTTTGTGCCGACTGGTTGTGCTGACATGACGGACATCAGGTTTCCGCTTTTCGGCTGCGCAACGAGGCACGGCCCTTTGGGTCGCGCGACATGCTCAAGAACCAGAGCTTCGCCCAGCCGAGTAAGCTCGCCGTGCATCCGTTTCTTGTCGCCGCCGCGACGCTGACAAGCACGACAGACCAGATCGGAGTTGTCTTTGAGGCGCTCAAGGAATCCGTGCAGCAGCGCCTCGCCCTGACTGTCGCGCGCATGGCGGACTACCTCGGAGACAAGAAGACGCAGAGCGTGCTGATCCGCATCATGCGCAGCAACATCCTCGAGACATATCAGGTGTTTGCAGACATTGTCGCAGCCGAGTACGACACAGCGACCCGCGCTCGCATCGCCACCCCTGCCGAGATGGCCTCGCTTGTCGATTCTGCGTGCGAGCGAGCGCTTGCGCTTCCTCCGCCCCCGCAGGCTGCCGCAGCCCGCGCAGAGCCAGCCGACCATCATGCGTTGGCCGCGCAGCTCCAACCGGACGCCCCGCCGCTGCCCCCGAAATAAAAGACTGTCGGCGCAATCGGCGCTCTTTGCCGAGATGGATGTCGTCCGCGAGTGGAGCGCTCGCTCGGACGCAGACCTGGCCGCCGCGCTCGCCACATCACCGGACGGCGCCGCTGCGTCGACTCTGCTGCGCATGGTGCGTGCGCAGCGGACAGCAGCCCTGGCCCATCAGCGCGCTCGCGTTGACGCCGAGCTCTCGCTCAAGACCGCTCTGCTTGGCGTCCCCGACAGGTTCGACGCATGGACAGTGCTGTCGCTGCTGCGTCGGGCGTGCGTCGTCGCGAGCGGTGCACAGGTTCGTCCCGGTGGCATTCGAGGCGGCCTCACAGAGACAGCTGACCTTTGCATGCAGAATGGCCATCTGTTGCAGGCCGTCTGGGACTGCCTCGTCCGAGTGCGCTCGCTTGACTCCCTTGCGCTGGCAGACCAGATCCTCAAAACTCTCAGGCACCATCCCGAGCGCAGCTTCGCCGCGCAGCAGGCACAAACGCTGATGTCGCGCAGTCACCAACTCCTCAGCTGGGCGATCCCCGGTGACTTGGATCCACCGGCCGCGCGGCTCAGATACCAATCCCTGCAGCTGCTTGTTGGTTTGCTCAAAACGGCCGCCTTGTTGGGCATCACAGATTGGTTGGGAGATGCAACTGCTGCGGAGCGCTGCGCGCAGTATGTACGTGGACAAGTATCTGCCGCCGCATCCATTCACAGCCTCGCGGTGCTGACTTGAGTGGAATGCCAGGGCAGCAGCTCTCTTTTGTCGGCAGACAGGCAGTCGTGCCGTAAGGCTGCCAAGCTGCTGCTCCTGGCCACCGAGCACATGCCATTCAAAGCGAGAACGCGAGAGTCGGTTGTTGCGAGCGTCGACGCCTTTATTCGCCGTGTTTACGATGCCAACGAGTTCAGCGTGTGGTGGAAGTCGCTCTCGCATCCAGGCTTCACCGAGTTTTGTGCCCAGCCTGGCACAAAAATGGACCGTCAGACGCTCAAGCTTTGTGTGCTGCTTCTTGTTTCCGAGTTGAGCCGCACGCCATCCGCACCCTCTGTGCTGGACAGATGGATATGTCGTGTATATGGTGCGTGTAGCGCAGCTGCAGGCAACCGCATCAAACCGGCTGATGTTCCCTGATTCAAACAGGAGATGACGAAACGGCCGCGCGCCGGTCCGCACAAGACCTGATTGCCCTCTTCGCCGACCACGACGACGATCTTTGCCATATTTTGCTGGCTCTGATCCGAGCCGACGCTGCCTTGCGCCGGCAGACAGGCCCGAGTTTGGACAAGACAGGGTCGAATCCGATGCTTGATCGGGTCTGCGCGGCATGCAATCCATGCCGCGTATTTGTGCTGCTGATGGAGCAATGGGACTTTGATCATATGTGCATGCTGGATCTCATTATCCAAGAGGACGCTCTCTTTGCACGGTGCCTCGAGGAGCTTCTCGGTATCTTTGTTCGCGATCCATCGGCACTGCCATATGCATGCGAAAGCCTGTCGGGTCTGGACGCTCGCTCGCACCCGTCAGAGACCGACAGCGACTCGGAGAGCCAAGAAAGAGGCTCGGCCGACCTGTCTGACGCTGACTCGACAGATTACTTCGCCTCGGTCGTCTCGACGCTGTCCGAGTTGAATCACGCCTTGAGCAGAGCGCATTCACGCAAGCTCATCAGCAAAGACGTTTCCAGCTTGCTGTCAAATCTTCATACTTTCATACAGATGACCGATGAGTCATCTGCCGAAATATAACCCCGCGCCAAAAATGCTTGTCTGGAAATGGCTGGCGAAGTAGTTTTGTTATCCTTCGCCCGAGCTTTTAACCGCTGCTCTGGTTCCGCGCATCTGCTTGAGGGCCTTTGTCCGCGCCTTTCCGACAATTGTTTGGTACAGCCGCCGCTCGGTTGACGTGATCTTGCCCGGGGCAGGCCCGTCAAAGGACAAATGGAAGACATGCTGCAGCAGCGGGTTCTCTCGGAAGTGGACGCTCTGCAGCAAGGCACACCGCCGCGGCAACGTCAGATCCATCCGAATTCATGCGGTGCTCTGCGCACAAGCAGCGACTCACA
The DNA here is from genome assembly GCA_027604665.1 of Polyrhizophydium stewartii. Taxonomy (NCBI): domain Eukaryota; kingdom Fungi; phylum Chytridiomycota; class Chytridiomycetes; order Rhizophydiales; genus Polyrhizophydium; species Polyrhizophydium stewartii. The sequence goes on along the minus strand of JADGIZ010000100.1, from coordinate 13,143 downwards.
AGCCCTTCGCCAACAATGTCACGGAATGCGTTGAGCTGGCGGATCTTGCTCCACGAGTCGCACTCGACCGTCTCGTGCTTGATCTTGATTTTCTCCATCGGCGCCACATTAGACTGAGTTTCCATTACCGCACGCGCGAGTGTCAGCGCGTGCTTGCAGGGCTTGGCCACATTCAGGAGGTTTGTACCTCGACTGTTTGCAGGATATCGCGAAAGGCAGACTTTTGAACCGCACGCTCCTTCTTGGCGCGATGCCTCGTGCTGTCGTGGGACAGGAACGTCAGCTGCTGGATCAGCTGATGCCGACTCTCGTAAAACGGCTTGGTGTTCTCTGGCTCGTCCTTTTGCCAAACGAGTCAGCAGCGCGCGCAATCAAGGTTGACCGATGGCCGGGGTCTTGCCTCTTCAGCATGGTGAGCGCGGTCCTCGACAATGATCGCAATGTTCTCTCCCGCAGCGATGCGAACATCCAAGTCGTCGGCGTTGAGCAACTCCAGATGCATGTCAAGCACCCTGCGAATACGGATCAGTCAGCACCAGCTCAGATCAAATGTATGAACAGGTTTGCACATCGCGCGCACCTGTTGTAGTCGTCGTGTCCCGGTCGTGCCGATGGCATTGCGTAGATCAGGCCATACGCTTCGAGGGTATTTCGCACGACTTCTGGGTCGTGCTGATCGGCGGCTTCGAGGACATCCTCCCACGAGCTGAGTAGCTCCTGCATTACCGAGTCGCCGGCGTTCTCAATAAAAACAATCATCGCAAGAGTGCGCACACACTAACGACACGAGATGCGGGGCAAAATGCACGCATCAGCGTCTGCGTAGTGCAGCGGAGACGCCCTCTCCCTGGACGCTGCGCACCGATGCCTTGACTTCAGCCTCGCCGTCGAGGAGGCCCTCGCCGAGCAGCTTGACAAGGTCGTCAAAGTGCTCTGGCTGGCTGCCGCCCGAGATCCACAGCAGCGCCAACGCTTCAGATGCGGCCGCAGCGCGCCAACACCGGCAGCACCGGCCAAGTCAGCGACGCAGGCCCAAGTACGGCCGCTGGGCCACCAGTGCGGCAGCGCACCGCGGTTGGCGAGCAACGGCTCGCTGCCCTCGCGCCGCAGGCAGCGCTTGAGGCTCTCGATCCAGGGGCCGGCACTCTTCTCGACCGCCTCGGGCATGAACTTGGTCGACAGAGAGCGGATGATTTGGTGCAGCGCCGACTCGCGCAGGCTGCGCAAGGTCCAGCAGGTCGGCCGCCGGTGGAAACGTCAGCGTCGACAAGGGTGTCCCTCAGGCGGGGGGGGGGACTCAGGGAGCTGGTGGCCAGGGCCGGATCGCCGCGGGCAGCCGGCGTCAGGGCAGGACGCTGCGGCCACGCGCGGGAGCGTACCTGGAGCGCTTCTCGGCCAGGTCCTCGAACGCCTTGTGCAGGCTCTCCTCAGCCGTCTCCTCGGCGTGCTGCTCGTCGACGAACGAGCGCACCGAGCGCGACGACCCGCCTCGCGTGATGCTGGGCGGCGGCTCCAGGCTGTGCATCGAGCCCATGGAGTCGACGGTCGCGTGGCTCGTCTCGGAGTGGGCGTCTTCGTTGTCGCTCTCGCTCTCGCCTCGGCGAGCCTTTGGCCGCCTGCTCTCGCGCTTGCCGAGCGGCATTGACTTGTGTTGTGTGCGGGCAACTCGCTCATTTATTGTCGCGACCAAGCCAGCGCGCCGCGCTTTATGACGGGGGATGGTGCGAGGCAGAAGGCACGGCCAAACGTGCGGCAGGCTTGCCACTGGCAGTTGCACGTTATTGTGCCCGCAGGTGCGCCAGCCTCGCGCCCCGCGGCTGCCGGCCCCAAGGAAGCCGGCCGCGAATGGAATGAATCACGTTGTTGTACCCGCAGCGGTGGGAGCGCGCTGCGAGAGGGCCACATTTATGTGGAGTGACTCAGCAACACCCGCGCTGGCGTCGACATGCCCCGGGCGCTCGCGAGGCCACACGGCGCCGCCCGCGACACCGCGCCGGCGCCGGCGCTCACAGGCGGCGCAGACCAACAAACCCGTGGCCGAGCGACGCCTGCTTGCGCACGCCGTGGTAGTGGATCGACAGCGTGGTCTTGGACGGAAGCGCCAAAAAGTCCTGCCATCGAGTCAGCCAACGCATTGGCGCAGCCGGCACCGCGGCAGCGGCGACGCACCACAAGACTGATGCCGGTCACCGTCCCCGGCTCGACGCGGCCGTCGCCGTCGACAACAAAGCCCGACGAGTGATGCACAATGTACGATGGCGAGTTGATCGCAGACAGAACCGATTCGCCGTTCACGACGAGCTGGATCGACGGCTTGGATTTTGTGAAGATGGCCAGCGTGATCTCGTACAGACCCGCCTCGGAGACGCGCAGATTGATATGGTCCTGGTCCCATTTGAAGTTGTCTGGGTCTGCAAGCGGCGCAGCGGCGTTTTTGTAGAAGCTCGGACGGTCAACTCGCAGCTGCTGCAGCCAGCCACGCAAGTTCCAGCCCCCACCTGTGTTGACAGACTGCATGTTCCACGGCACGCCGCTGCCCATCTTGAGCGTCCCGCTGCGCCACAGCCATTGGCCGCATCTGTAGAACGGCTGCGAGACCTGCTTGGCAAAGAGCGTCTTGCATGCACTCAGGTCCGAGCACAGCAGATACAGCTTCTCGTCAAACTCGCGCGTGAGCCGCCGCGCGACCGTCTGCACCGTCTCGAACTCCTCGCGGTGATCATCGAGCATCTGGGTGTGCTCGCGCCAAAGCGTGCTCACGCGCTCTTGCACGGTTTGTTCGATCTGCTCGTACAGCGCCTTGTGCCGCTCGTCGGCTGCCAGCCAGCTCTCGTCCATCTGCGACGCAACGTGCTTTCGGATCCATGCCTTGAACTCGCTCTTCAGGCGGCTCTCGAGCGCAGCCACGCTGTCCTGGCCGCCCTCTGATCTGTGGCGTGCGTGCTTCGCCGCTCCTTCCCGGCCTTGCGCCAGCGACGCCTCGAGATGGAACTCGCGCCGGAGGGCCGCAAGCTTCAGATCCATCTCATGCGAGACGGCTTCAACATGCTTCTGGATCTCGGCATCGACGACGCCGCGCGCGCGCTGGTCAAAGTCGTGTTGCGGCTCCGAGTCTCGTGATTCTTGCTTGGCAGTGAGTCCCGAAATCTCCTTGCGCATGCTCTTGGTGCGTCGCTCAATAAGCTTCTCGACCCATGCAAGGTGCGCTCGCTTGTCGACCGCGCTCTTGAGCTCGTCGCGCGTCGCAATGTGCCTCACGAGCTCCTCGAGGACAGCCGTGTCGACCTTTTCTGCGAGTCGCTTGTGGAGCTTGCGCAGGTCTTCCCTTGTCGCAACAGCGGCTGCGCTTGGGTGCGCCGTCGGCACTGGCCACTGGGTCTCGAACTGGCTCGGTTCGCCGTGTTTCGAGTCGCTTGTCGGCTGGAACTCGGAGCTGGCGATCGTCGAGCGGCGTCGATGGTTGGCGAGCGACTGCGCCGCCGCAGCACCAATGTCTGGCGCTGGAGAGCCTTTCTTTTGCGTTGCTGGCGTGGATGTGCCAGAGGCCTGCAGCCCAAAGCTCGATCCAAATGCCGCAGATGCAGAGAGTGCTGAAGGTGCGCGAAGGTGCGACCTGCCGTCGTCAAGCGAGTCCAGCCGCCGCGAAAGAGCAGCCATCTGCGCCTGGATCGCCGAGAGCTGCTTTTCCAGGCCGCCGCTGTGCTGAGCAGTCGCGCACGACTTGTCAGACCTGCTCGCCAGTGTCTGCGATCGCTCGCGAATGTCCTCGATGAGCTCGTCGAGTGCCTTGGCATTGTGCGCCATGGCTTGCGGGGTCTGGCCAAAAGATGAGCTGTGCTTTACGCCCGCAGGCGTAGCATGGTCGGCCAAGCCGCGGTTGTGCGCTTCGAGAATGTTCTTGGCACGCCGGTTAATGTCGCTGACCAGCTTCTCGAGCATCTCCATCCGCCGGCAGAAGTCCTGCTCAGACATCTCGTCTGAAATCACATCTCCCTGGGCAGCAGAGACGCTGATGCGCGGCTGCCTGGTCACGCGGCTAGTCTTGCTCAGATCGGTGTCGACGCTGTCTCGTGTGGGGCTGCCAAGGTCGTCGTCGTCATCATTGGTATCAGATTCGACGCCATCTATCCGTCGCAGCATCGCGCGAACGGAGCGCTCGAGAGCATCGAAGCGCTCGATCACGCCGGGCTGCTGCATGAGCTTCGCAGCCGTGCCAGCATGCGTGCCCCGATCGCCAGATCCAGCGGCCCCACTCAGCAGCATCTCTTCCAGAGCCAAGAGCCGGCGCTCGAGTGCCGCATTGGCACTCTTTTGCTCGTCGACGCTCTTGAGTAGATCGGAAACCGTTGTCGAGGAACGTCGTGTTGTCGGCGCAGCCGTATCGGAGCCAGGTTTTTCGGCGCTGGGAACGACAAGCGAGTGCGACGACGGAGCCGGAGACAGAGAAGCATTCTTGGCAATTGACGCCGAGCGGCTACGCGAAGCGGCCGGCGCTGGATGGCTCCCAGAGGCTGCCTTGTCGTCCACAGCGCGCGAGGTGTCGCTGCTGCCCGGCGGCGCTGATGCCACAATGGGCAGCATTCCCATGAAATGCTCATGCTCGAGCATCTGCGCATCAATCTTCTGGCGCCACGAGCCAAACTCTGTCTCAAGCCGAGCCACGCGGTCCGAGATGTGTGTGACCTGCAGCTCAAGCGCGAGTGTCGGTGACACGGTCGTATTGCTCGCACCGCTCGGTCGCCCGTCATTTGTTGCAGTGGACAACCGAAAGGTATCCAAGTCGGCCAGGGCAGTCTGGAGCGAGCGGATCGTGCGGTCGTGGTCCTGCAGCGCCAAGATCACCTGATGGATCTCCTGCGTCGACGGAGACAGCGGGCGAGTGATAGGGGCAGCAAGAGACACAGAAGAGTTTCTCAGGCTGCGCTGCGAGCCTGGCGTTCCCTGTCCGTGCGCTGGTTGCGGTGGCGGCGGGGTTATTGGCCGCGCTCGAGTCTGGATGTGATGCGATGACGACGCTGCTTGGCTTGGCGCCACCGGCGCTGATGATCGAGCACCGCCAAGCCCCGAGATCTGCGCGGATGTCGGAATGTGCGGAGGATGATGAATGGCGGCAGGGGCGGCAAGCTGCGTGTGTGACTTGAGCATGTCGGCTGCGGTTTGTGGTGGCGCTGGTGCCAGGTTGTGCCGCGACGCAGATCGGCTGGGGCTCAAGACCGGCCGCACCAGGCTGGCCGTAGAGGTTGCTCTGGCGTTCGGCACACCGGAATTGAGCTTTGACGTGGATACCAGTGTCTCGCGTGACGGGCCAAGCATCAGCGTCGACGACACCGTGCGCGGCAGATCGGATCTGGCCAAGGCGTGCGCGTGGCGATCCGGGTGGCTCGGCTTTGCGGGATGCAAACTCCGGGAAGAGAGCAGCGAAAGCCGGCTCGATCGCGGCGAGGGAGACGCTGGCGGACGCGGAGTCAGTTCGATTGACGAGTTGTGCTTGCGCGCCATCGCAGAGTCTGCGGGTCTCGGCAGCGACAGCATGCTTGCGCGGGTGCTTGCCCCGGCTGCTGCTGAATGCGGGCGTAGTGAGTTGCCTGCATCGTTCCTGGACACTTTTTCCGGCGAGGACGCACGCAGCAACGAGGCGGCCGCAGGCGAGATCCCTGCAATCGACGCCGAGCGCGTCCGAGTGGTCTTGGGCGGATCACCGCCAGGGCTGAGCGTCGTCTGCGACCTCGACGCGCGCACGGGACTCAGGTTATCGGTTGACCTTCCCGAAGACCCACGCGGCGGGCCAGCCCAGGTCTCGGCGATGGACACTGCGCTTGCCGAGACGCTCGACGCCGACTCGGCCGCCGACACGTAGTTGCGCAACCGACTCGGGGCCGTCGCGGTCAGCCGCGCCGAGGGCTCCAACGAAGCCGCGACGCGCGGGGTCTCTGCGGGCGTGCGCGGGCGGCCGGCCGGCGCATGCGAGAACCGCGGGCCGTTGGGATCTGCCGTGAGCGAGCGCCGCCGTGCATGCGCGCTCTCGGTCGCGTTTGTTTGCGAGTCCATGACAGCCTGCAGCGAGCGCGACAGCTCGTTGGCGGCCGGCCCGAGCGCGGCGAGCGAGCCCTGGCGGCTGGCTGCCCTGCTTGCCACGCGGCTGACGGGCCGGCTTGCCGCCCGGCTGGACGGCGTGCTGGGCGGCCGGCTCGAAGCAGCGCGCAGGGGGATCCCAGAGCGGCGATGCGACAGATCTGGCGTGTTGGCGGCAACACGCTGCTGCGGGGCAGCGAGCGACGAGTGACTGCCGACGACGCTGCCAAAGTGGGCGATGCGGGGCTGCACGTGGGTGTTGGCCTGCTGCGACATGAACCGCTCGAGCTCGCCTTGGTCATCGGTGGTCAGGAGCAGCCGCGGGGTGGGCGTCTCGGCGGCAAACATGGCAGGGCAGTGTTTGCGTTGCAGCGGTCAAGTTCATTGGCCATCTGCAAGGAGAATGCGCCTCCATCATCATCGCAAGCCGAGCAGATTCATGGCATCTGTCTCTGCAATAACAAAGATGCCCGAGCAGTGATGCTCACGCGCTCAGCCTGCAACGTACTTTACAAGAGCCGAGCTTGATGGCGCGTGCTGCGCTGCCTGGCTCGCAATCCACTCTGCCCGTTGGTGGTCCGAGTCTGTCTTTGGTGGCGACTCGAGCTGCATGGCGCTGCATGCGCAGCCGGCCCGCAGAGTGAAAGCCCAGTGGCAGTCCCGCCGGCAGCGCATGTCAGAAAATGCTGTGTCAGAAGAAGCTCCTCGTCGGATCCCGCACCGCAGCGCAACCCCAAGGGGGCTCGCGGCGACCGCACAGTCCGTGCGTAAGCCGGTTGTCATCCCGACGGCAGCGGCTGAAGGCGGAGACAGAGCCGCAGACGGCTTTGAGGCGACGAGCCATGACCAAGCACTGCAGCCGGCACCTGGGCAGCCAGCAGCCGAGACAAACTTGCAATCCACACAAAGTACAGCGACTCACAGGCTCCATGCCGTCGCGCTATCGGGGCGGCGGCGCAGCCAATGCAACACGAGAGCCCTTGCGGTCTCGATCTGGCCGGCCAGAACAAAACGGCGCATCGCCCTGCGCGCAGCCGCGCGTCCGAGTCGCGGGCAGTGGTTAAACTCGCACATGCGCGCACGCACTCGCACCCCCGCGGTGTGCATCGCAGCGCGGCCAGCGTCTTGAACTCACCTTGCAGAAGGAAAGACGTCAATCTGCTCCGCAAAAACCAGCGCAACAAGATCCTGCGCCTCCTGCATCGAGAGATTCAGGAGGCAGTGATCAGCAAGCATCGCCGTCCAGCTGCGATCCTGCGATATCAAACGCATCAGCACGATTCTCAAGGGCCGGTCTGGATCGAGCGGCGAGCGGCGAGCTCCCTCAAACCCACTCGCAGAGGCACGAGCCGCATAAAGTCGCTGTCGCCGGCCGGCCGGAGAGAAAGCGGATGCGGCGCGGAGACATTCAGGTCAGCCAGCGCCGCTGAAAGGACAGTCAGCGCTCGCTTCGCGTCATCACGCGATGCCCGCGCATCAGGCGCCGGAGGCGTCATCTCGTCCAGCGCGCGGTCAGGTAGGCAGAACTTGAGATGCCTGCGAGTCGGTGGGCCGCCGCAGCAAAACGTCAGACGAGCAGGCGCAGTGCAGGGTCAGCAGCCGCCTGAATCGACCCACTCGAGCCACAGCACGGCGCGGCCCTCGTGGCCCTTGATGCGCTCGAGAGCTTTGTCAAACATGGTCGACGAGACTGGGGTCTGGCCGGCGCTGCACGCAGCAACCAAGAGCATGTAGTTGAGCCAGAGGAAGACGCTCGAGTGTAGCGCGGCGCGGCTGACATGCGGCCGGAGCTCGAGCAAGCGGCCGTCGGGTAGCGTCGTGATGTCGAGATCCAGCGCGTGGCGGTACAAAGACAGCGTCGCCTGCGTGTGCCGCCAAGCGTCGACTGCCGACAGCGGCGGAAGGCCGTTGAAGCAAGCACGGACGCAGTTTGACAGGATCTGGACGATCCTGTCCGGTTGGCTGTCCTTGAACGCCGTGCGGCACGCCTGGTTGGCAAGCGCAAACGCAGCCGCCGTGCCGTCGAGCTTGCCATCAAGGTCTGCGATGGCATCGTCGATCTGCTTGTCATGCACAACACGGCATAGTAAGTTCCGCATGCGATGGCAGCCAGCTAAACACAGGCGGCAGGCAACGCACCGAGACCAGCCCCAAGGCAAGCCGGTCGCTGATAGAGAGGATGCCACTCGGACCCAGGGATTGCAACAAAGAGGCAATCGAGTCTGAATCCAAGCCGCGGATGTGGCGTTCAAAGGCTATCTGGTTGCGGAGGACGGCAGAAGAGGCCCAGGAAGCAGCCTGTTTCTGATCCTCAAAAGTCCCCGATGCGGTGTCAATTACCATGGCATCGCCGCGGAGCTCGCACAAAGACGCATGCCACATGGCAAAGAGCGCGTCAATGTCCGCGATAGCCTCGTCGGACGGTGCGCACAGTGGATGCAGCCAGTTGACCGTAAATAGCTGCTGCTTGACAAGCTGGTGGTTGGGGTACTCGCAAAACCCGTTTTCGGGAAGGAAGCCAAACGCGTGAACGTGCACAGCCAGCAGCAGCATCACGGCACGTTGCACGGGGTTCAACAAACCGAGAGGGTGCTCTGGCGGCGCATCGACGCCGACTTCGCGTGCCCATTCGGCAAGCTGCTCCGCGTCGCGCGCCAGAAAGCGGCTGAGCGTTGCAGCCGCCTTGTGCGGCTCGAGCGCGTCCACGTGCTGCTTAGCAAGCTGGACCACACACGACAGCAGCGATAGCGAGCGTCGCCTCGGATCTGCAAAAGTCGTCCATATCGTCAGCAAGTGCGAAGAGAATCAACCGATATTCCCGCAACACCCAAACGTACCGCCGATGCAGAGCGCCGGATTGCTGAAATGTACGAGCATCTTGCACAGCACCCGGCACACCGATCCAGCCGGCTCGGCGCGCTCAAAGGATGCCCACATCCACCAAAGCACAGGACAGTCCGGCAAAAATCCAATGGCTTGCTCAAAGAGCTCGCGCACGTCAGACGCCTTCCCACGGCGCTGATAGAGCTCGAGGTACATCAGCCACACATGCTCCGACGAACGGTTGCTGACGAGCGCACGAGAGAGGATCTCGAGGGCCTGGTTGAAGTTGGGCGAGTGTTTCTCGAGCGAGTCGACCGACACAGGCGCCTTGATCTGGCTGGCCGCGTAGCTGATCCACGATCCAACGTCGTGCGGGTCCTTGGCCAGCAGCTTCTCGAAATCGGCTGCGGCGATCGAGATCTGGTAGTAGCGGCTCTCGCCAGCCGACTCGCTGCTCACCAGTGCCGCAAGGCCACGGCACATAACGGGCAGCGCCGGCGCTATGGCTGCAGATGCGTCAAGAACAGCACGCGCGATGCCCTTTCGCACGGCTGGTTTGTTCCTGGCATCGGCCTCGCCAGCAGGTGCCGCCCTCGAGCCGTCAATACGGGTGCTGAGGAACAGGTTCTTGTCGATCGCTGCTGCGTCCGGCCGGCGGATCGCAGCGAGCACGGCCTGATTCAATTCTGAAAGCGACGCCCCAGAGCGCTTCTTGGCGTGCAGCTCATCGCGGAGCGCGTGCACGTCGGCCGTGCTCAGCAAGCGCGCGCTGGTCTCCATCAAATCCTCAAACAGCTCGCCGTCTTGCAAGGGGTCGCAACATCGCCCAGGGTCGCGGTGAGCGGCGTCCAAGCAAGTCACGAAGGGGAAAGGAGTTCGCGAAGCAACGTGCAACGCACCAGTCATTGATAGATCGCGAAAGTGTTGGTTCTTGCACGTCGAGTCTGCGCACTTTCCTCCCGAGGTTTCAAAGGGACACATGACCGCAGCGGGGTTGAGTTTGGCGCTCCATGTCAGGGACGTGAACTGCGAAAAGTTTGCCTCGCGGTCGACGAGGTGGAAGGTGCGGAAGTGGCCGAGTGCACTCTCGTACGGCTTGAAGGCTGGCACCGCGACAGCGCCTTGCTCGTTGTCCAGATGCATTGGATCCTGCGCATGCCAGAGGCGTCAGACACGGCGCCGATGCGGAATCCGTGCACCCAGGACGCTCACGCACATTGGTTGACAAGGTGCGCCTGGTCGCCAGAGGATCGCCATCGAGATCGAGTGTGAAGCTGCGGTCGAGACCGCGGAGCAGCGACACAAGGGCAAGGTCGGTGAGCTCCCGCGGGCATGCATTGTCCAAAGAAACCAGCGGGCGGATTGTGCCTATCGGAAGGGGCCGCGCGCCGACGGCTGCCATATGAGCCTGGTCCGGCACAGATGGTTGCGAAACGACGGGCGGAGCGTGCTGGCGCATATCTTGTTCGCGTGACTTGGCGGCGTTATCGACGTTGTCGTCGTCCGAGTCGGCCTCGAGAGCAATAAAGTCGGAGTTGCTCGAGGAGCTGCCCGAGGGCTTGGACAGAGACATGGCGGCTGCCGACTCCAGAGTCGCAGCAGCCTCGGCAGGCTTGGCGCTGGCTGTCGAGGTTGGCTGCGACGTGGAGCCTTGTTCTGCGCCAGGCCGCTGGGACGAGATGGGCAAGTGCGCAGGTTTGATGGCAGCGGCACCGCGTGCTGGGCGGAGAGGCGACTTGATAGGTATCTTGGCCAGCGGCTGTGCAAGCTGAGCGGCCGCAGCGATGTCAGCGGGAACGGGCCGATGCAGGCGCGCGCTGAGCTCGTCGATGCGCTTGGTGGTGCCAATCATGTCCTGGATGGTGGCAGCCTCCTGCGTCTTGAGGCGCTGCAGGCTCGTCTGTCGCGCCGAGACGATAGCAGCGACCTTGGCAAGCTCAGTCTCGCAGTCGGCGGCCTGGGAGGCGATGGCGGCCTTGCGCTTCTGTAGGGCAGCGATCTGGTCGTCGATGCTGGTCAGCTCGTTGCGAAGCCGTGCAAGGGTCTCGCGAGCTTCGGCTTCTTTGCGCTCGTTCATCGCAATCGACTTGGACACTGACGAGGACTGCTCAATATACGCCTGCAGCATCTTGTGGGCCTTGCGGGTCGACTCGAGCGCAATGTTCAGACGCTTCTCGTCCTGAACCGCCTCGCCCGAAACCAGGGGCGGCTTTGGAGACGGATCTGCCGAGGTGGCGGCACTCCCAGAAGCGGCGTCGTCCTTGTGCGGGGGCGTACTGATATCCATCGGTGCGTCGTCGATGGTCGAAGGCGCAGCAGATGGGTTGCAGGGCTCTGTGTCAGCCACCGACGGCACACTTGAGCTCGATTGCACCGCGACGACGAGCTCGAAAGAGGCAGCATTGCTTGACTGTACGGGCTTGGAAGTTGAGTCGGCTGGCTTGGCGGCAAGCGATTGGGCATCGCGGGTCGGGGTCGCTGAGGCAGCAGCGGCAGAGCGCGACGGTGTCAACGAGACGGCGGGGACGACTTGAGCCGCGGTGGACGGCGAGGGAGCGGCGGCGGCGAGAGCGGCGGCCCGTTTTCGCTTGACCTGCATTCTCATTTCGATGCACATGTAGGCTCGGGCAATGGCGCGATCGGAGCACCAGCTCTGGTCTTGTATCGAGTTGACGTCGATCGCAGCAAGGCCGACGGGCGGCGTTGCGTTGTCGCGGGCTGCGGTTGCCGCAGAGGTGATGGCAGCATAAATGCCTCTGTACTTTTTCGAAAACAGGGCGTCGGCAGCCGGGGGTGTCGGTGCCTGTTTGGACGACTTGGGCGGGGGCGGTGCAGCGGGCTGCGTGGGAATGGATATGTGCTTGTCTGAGGTCTCCGTGTCGGAATCCAAGCCTACATCCGAGTCCGAATGGTCGCTCAGCAGAAAGACAAAGTTCTTTGGCCGCTCGCGAACAAACTTGCGTCTGGACAGCTGCTGCATCAGAAGCTTGTCCCGGATGCGCGAAGGAATCGGCCTGGACGGAGCCAAGAGCTGCGACTGCTGCGACGAGACGCCCGCCTCGTCCAAGCTCTCGGCAGGCCTCTTGACGCCACTCCTTGAGGCGTTGCTTGTCGACATGCTAGGAGGCTGATCCGACGCAGGAGTCGGTGCTTCGGTGGCGCTTGCTTCTGGTGCTGAAGGTGCTAGGACCGCGGGAGATGCAGTCGATGCAGGAAGATCGGTGAGGGTCGCAAGGAGCGCGGGGATCACAGGTGCAGCAGGAGCTGCAGCAGCAGGGCGTATCGAGAGAGTGGCGAGCACCGGCGATGCTGTTGCGGGGGTTGAGGCTGCTGAGCGAGACGCAGACCTCGTTGGCGGAGACGGTGCCCGCGACTCAAGATCCGGCGCAGCTGATTCAAAGGTATTGGTCAAGCCGGCAAGCTTGTTTACGACTTTCTGGCGCTTGGAGAATGATGGCGGCAGATCCACGGATTGGAGGTCGGCAAGCTGCTCTTCGAGAAAGGCGATTCTGGCCTGGGCCGCGGCCATCCCACTGATTGTCCGCTCTCTGAGGAGCGCAGGTGGTGTGCCGGACGCCGTGCTTGCTGCGCTTACGGGCGACTGGGGCCGAGACACGACGCCGCGCTTTGAGCCAGTGGGCCGGTCCATCTGCTTTGATGACTGACCGCTGCGCGACCGAGACTGCTCGGCGAGCAGGATGCCCAGCTTGCGGTGCCTTTGGCGTTGCTGCTTGAGTGCGTTGTTGAGGCTGCGCCGATAGACCGCGCATAGACGATTGATGGAGCGGGCCTGGCCGTCGGGCACTTGACCCACGTCTTCGGAGCATACCCTCACGATGACGTGGTTGATGCCGAGTTCCTGCCACCTGGACGGAGGGACGCCGAGCGAGGGCAGCCTTTCGATCTGCTCGCAGAGAGCGGGCCACTTCTTCTCGGCACTGTTCTCCGAAGCGAGGAGCGCTGGGGCGGGAGAGTCAGCAGGCAAGCGCCGGCGGTAAAGCACTGGGGAGCCGCGGCGAACAAGGGGTGTCTGTGGTTACCTCTGACTTGGACGTCGTCTGGGAGAGCGAGGAAATGTGCCAGGAGATGGAACTCCTGGCGGCTGCGCAGCTCCTCGACGACCTTGGCGCGATCCATGGGCTCGTGGTCGCGCACAAGGGGCTGTTGGTCCGTGGCGGGCGGGGCGGCCACGGGAGGCGGTGCGGCAGCGGGAGGCGGGGCAGCCGCCGCAGACGGGGCGGCGGGAAG
>JADGIZ010000099.1:0-26719 GCA_027604665.1 Polyrhizophydium stewartii | reverse complement strand
TCCCCGATCCGCCCGCCCACACTCGCCGCCCAGGTCCGCGCCACACGCGGCCCGCAGATGCCGCTCCGTGCCCGCCTCAGAACATCCTGTAGAACGAGAGCACCTGCACGGAGAACCGCGGGTCCATCGAGATCGGGCCCTTGCTCTTGAGCTGCTCGCGAGTCAGCCCGCTGCCGGCGCCGTCCCCGCATCGCAAGCGGCGACGCCTCCCACCTTGGCGTGCAGCAGCGTGTGCTCGATTACGCCGATGCGCAGGTCCATCTGCTTGATCTCCGCCTGCGCCTCGGTCAGCAGGTGCATGCCTCTCCCTCTACCCCGCGCACATCCCACAGGAGACCCCGACCTTGAGTCGCGCCAAACCCTGCTTGATGGCCACCAGCGGCTTCGAGTCCGTCATGCCGTTGCCGAGATCGTCCATGCGTGACTGCCATCGCACGCGGCGTCAGCACGCCCGCCGCGCTGAATGTCGACCGCCGCGCTACACAAACCTTGACGCTGTCAAGCTCCTCAGAGATGCGCGAGAGCTCGTTCGTAAGCTCCGTGACGTTGGTGCTCGCAACGCTGTGCTTCTGCTTGAGGTCCGACGACTGATCCTGCAAAGTGCGGTATTGCTCAATCTGCGAACATCCAATGCTCGCGTCAGCTCCGCTCTCCGCTTGTCCCCCATCGGGTGCCGCGCGGCCTTGCAGACGTGCCTGAGGCTCAAACTGCGTGTTGATGTACTTTTCGCGCGATGCTATCTTCTCGAGCGTCTTCTCGATCTCGGTGTGCAGCTTGGCGAGCTGCGACTGCGTCTCGGCCATGCATGCATTGATTGTCTGGGCGTTTACGAAAAGAGTCAGCCATTCCTCGGATATGCGGTGCCTCGGACGCATGCGCACCTTCTGGTGGTGGTCGATCTGATCAAAGTGGATGCGCCAGTCCTTGTTGTCGTTTGGAATCTGCACCTTGAGCATCGGCGTCACCCGCTCGACCTCGAGCTTCCACTCGCTGGGGTCTGTTTTGGGCTTGATCGGGCTCGGCGCTCTGCGCTTGCGTCAGCTCTCCCGACTGCGCAAGATTCAAGGCGTCCCCAGACGCACTTGGCCTCCTCGGGCTTCTTGCTCGACTGGATCGAGTCCAGGAACATCTCCTCCTCATCCTCGGGATCAGGCGTCGAGTCTTCGATGCTGTCCGCGGTCACTTCTGCATTCGCATCGACTTCTGCTTCCTCGGGATAGCTGGCAACGCAGTTGAGTCAGCACGCAGCGTCTGCGAGTTTCCCACGAACATGGCAATCAACTTGCTCGTCGATCTTGTGGACCGGCTTCTGGAACGTGAACCGGGCTTCGGCCATGGCCATGTCGACCAGAACCTGCAGAACATACAACACGGCATCGCCATATGCCTGCCGCAGCTTGACTGGCGCAAACTCGAATGGCACGCCGATCTTCTTCAGCTCGGCGGCTGGCGTCATGGGTCAGCTTGGTGTCGGGATCCGGCCCTATCTGCCGAAACGACAAGCGCACCAATGTTTGCCGAAACGGCGTTGGGGTCGTCAAACTGGCCCGGCGGCTCGAATGCGTGGCGCGAGAGCTTCATCAGCCACGAAACGAGCAGCGCAAAGTGAAAGAACTGCTCGTTGGGGTTGGGTCCCGGCGCGGCAAAGTAGAAGCGGTGGAACGGCCGGATGTTGCTGGCGAGCGCCGCAAGAGTGAGCAAGCATCGCACACACATGGCAGCGTCTGGCGGACATCAGAGCCGGCTGGTTGGTCCCAGCGCGCCGGACCAGGCGCTGCCCGACCGTCAAACACGCCCGACATCTCGCGACGCACTTTGGCTTGCAGAACTGTTTGGCGTATCCCAGGCACTTGAGCTTGTCGAGGATGTCGTCGATGCTGGCCGCGACCTGCGTCTGCCCGGCTGGTGCCCCGACGCCGCCGGGTGCGCTGCCCGCCGCGCTGCCCGCCACCGCGACGCTGCCGCGGCTGCCCGAGCGCGCAATGCCCTCGTTGGACGACACGCTTTCGCGGTTCGCCGACATCCGATGATCGCTGTCGCGGCAACCAGGACGATCCGCACGCGGGCCGCGCCGATGCTGGCCCGCGCCATGTCCCACAAGCCCCACCACGGCCACCACGGCCACCACGAGCAGCATGGGGGCCATCACGCGCAAGGCGCCGCCGCCGCCGCCGACCACCCGCAGGACAAGCCCAGGACGGCACCTGCACACATTGGCTTCGCCTTCGACATTGACGGCGTGCTCCTCAAGGGCCGCAAGGTGCTGCACCAGGCCACGCGCTCGCTGTCGCTGCTCAACGACAAGAAGGTGCCCTACATCCTGCTCACCAACGGCGGCGGCGTCACCGAGGCGCGCAAGGCCGAGGACCTGTCCGCCAAGCTGGGCGTCTCGATCCGGCCCGAGCAGGTCGTGCTCTCGCACTCGCCAATGCGCGAGCTGGCGGCCAGGTACGCCGACAAGCTGGTGCTCGTTGTCGGCAGCGACTCGTGCAAGGACGTTGCGCTGTCGTACGGATTCACCCGGCCCGTGCTGCCCGCCGAGGTCTTTGCGTGGAACCCGGCCATGTGGCCGTTTAAGTCGAGCGAGGGCATCCAGGCACGCCCGCTCGGCCGTCGCTCGCTGCTTGAGGATCGCATGTCGTGCAGCCTGCTGACGCACCGCCGCCCGCCTCTGCAGCCATGCACCATTGACTTTACGCGCGAGCCGGTGCGCCATCCGTCCTCTCGCGGCTCGCAATGCTGGCTCGCATGCGCTGACTCGTCCTCGCTCGCAGATCTCGGCCGTTCTGGTCTTCAACGACTCGCGCGACTGGGGCCGCGACATCCAGATCATCATTGACCTGATGCGCTCCAAGGGCGGCTTCCTTGCAACCGAGTCCGATCGGAGCGAGCCGCAGAGCCTGCCGCTGTACTTTAGCAACTCGGACCTGATCTGGGCCAACGACTATCCCGTCAACCGCTTCGCGCAGGGTGCCTTCCGCCTTGCGCTCGAGACGCTGTACGAGGCGAGTCGCGGCCGACTGCGATGTGTATGTCGAGGCGCGCGGCTGACGATGGCGTTGCTGCGATGCAGGAGCTCACCGACGGACAGCGCCTTGTGTACACCAAGTTTGGCAAGCCCGAGCATGCCACTTACAAGTGAGCCGCGGGCAGATGCACGACAAGCGCTCCCATGCTGACGCCAGTCGCGATGGGCTTGCCAGGTTCGCGACCCGGATGCTGCACGACCACGCCAAGTCGCTGTGGCCAAACGAGACGCTGCCGTGCCGCACCGTTTATGCCGTCGGCGACAACCCGGCATCGGATATCCACGGAGCCAACAAGCACGGTTGGGAGTCGATCCTCGTGCGCACCGGCGTGTGGCGCGAGTCGCACGGCCACGACCACGGCGCCGGGCACGTCGTGCACGACGTCGAGGAGGCCGTGCACCTGGTGCTCAAGAAGGAGCACATCCTGTGAACCAGGCACAATACAGCCGCACCCCATGTTTCTGTCGCTTCTGTGAAGTCGCGGTGCTTGGCGCCTTGCCGACTTTGCCCGTGAACACGCTCGCGCATGGTGCGACAGTGCGGCAGCCGCGGGGGAGAGGGCAGCCAGCACCGTGCTGACCTGCCGACGCATGCTGTATGCGGCACACTGGGACTTTTCTGCTACCGCCTCGCCCACGCACGCACGCACGCATGCCTGCGTTGCGCCGCCCAGTCCAAGGACATCCGCTCGTTCTTCCTCCGGCCCGCCAAGGTGCCTCGGCGTCCCGACGACAGCCGAAAACGTGCCGAGGCGGGTGCTGACATCGTCTGCACCCTCGCGCGGATGCTGTTGCGTGCTGGCAGGGCAAGGCCGCAGGACCCACCCTGGCGCCGCCGGCGCCGCAGCGCGCTGCAGTCGGTGCGCCGCTCCATGTCCGAATGTGTCCGGACGTTGCTCTGACTCTGGCGTCCAGACCGCGGAAGCGCTTCGGGCGTGCAAGGCGGCACCTCGCACAGGTGTGCTGCTCACGCCCGCGCATATTCGTGCGTCCACGTCATGGTGTCACTGCTCACGCTTGCCTCTTTGCAGCGAGCGCAAGACAAAGCGCCGCCAGGTCATCATCGACTCGGACGAGGACGACGACAACCATCGCGGCGAAGCGGGCGGATCGGCCGCCCCAGCCGCTGGCGCTGCCACCAATCGCCATGCCGAGGAGCCTTTGCACAAGCGCCAAAAGATCCCGGCGTCAGCATCGACCGCTGCCGCGTCCAAGGCCGACCTGCCCGAAGTCGCCCCGAGCGCCTTCTTCTCGAGCAAGATCAACCGCAGCAGCCAGGCGCTCACGACGGGCACCGTGGCCCAAAAGCATGCCGAGGACAAGAATCCCTCGCACACAAAGAAACCTCTGAGCTCCACTCGTGCGAAGCCAGGAGCCTCGCGTGCATCAATCGCCGATCCCATCTCGCCATCGAAAAACAAGCCGGCCGCCCATGCTGCTACCAGCGCCATGGACGTCGACGAAGATCTCAATGACGAAGAGATCCTCGCTGCCGTGAACCAGATTGAGGCCAAGTACGCAGAGAAAGGCAAAGAGAACCCGGCGGTGCCCGCCGCTGAACCCAAGCCGAGCGAAGTGGCTGGGTCAGCTCGAAAGCGCAAGCTGCCCGATTTCAACCAGTATGACGCTGCCCCTTCCACCGCCGCCGCTGTCACCTCCACCGCTGCTGCTGCTGTCAAGGCCGAAGCGGATGAGTCTGACAAGACTGCATCGCGCAAGAAGCCGGTGGTGGCGGCGCCTGCCGCAACGTCGCCTGTCAAGCAGCCGCCAAAGACGCCGACGAAAGCGTCTGACAAGACGCCAACAAAGGCCATGTCCACTTCGCCGGCAACCAGCCCCGCAGGTGCCTCGCCGAGCGCGCCGAAAACCAAAGCTCCGTCGTCCTCGTTCGGAAAGTACTTGGCAAAGAAGGCTGCCGGCCCGCGTGCACTGGGGTCCCGCCCGCTCCCGGTCGGCGCAGAAAACTGTCTCGCAGTGAGTCTGCACTTGCCAAGTTTCATCTGCAGATGGACTGCTTGACTCACATGCGAATGCAGGGGCTGTCGTTTGTCTTCACGGGAGAGGTGCCTTCCTTTGAGCGCGATCAGATGACGGATCTGGTGAAGCGATATGGCGGGTGCGTCAAGAATATCGACGTCCATGCACACGATGCTGCGCAAACACTTGCTGACTCGCTGCTGCAGCCGCGTCATGTCAGCGCCGAGCTCAAAGACTTCGTATGTTGTTGTCGGAAACGACCCAGGAGAGTCCAAGCTCAAGAAGATCAAGCAGCACAACATCAAGACGCTCGACGAGGATTCTTTCTGCGCCTTGATCGTTGCATCGCTGCCGCCCGGATCGAGCGGGTCTGGATCTGGCTCTGCGTCTGGGTCTGCATCGAATGTGTCCAAGCCGCAGACCGCTCCACCAACCGCGAGCGCCAAGAGCGCCTCTGCGGCGCCTGCCGCGGCACTACCAGCTTCGAGCAAACTGGCATCATCCGCCACGGCCGCAGGATCAACGGGATCTGCGGTGCGCGCGTTCGGGCCTGGTTCAGCGTCCATTGTCGCCAGCAAGCCGCGGCCCGTGCCTGTTGTCTCTCGCCCGTCCAGGTCTGTTTGTCTGGCATCCGCGAGATGCCGAGGATGGCGCTGACAGCGTTTGCGCCTGCAGTGGATCGACCGAGCTGTGGACCGACAAGTATAAGCCGCAACGCTACGACGAGGTCATTGGCAACAAGGGCAACATCGAGAAACTGGCTGCCTGGCTCAATCAATGGTGTGTGCCTGGCTGCAGCCACGCTGCCGCGGCCGAGGCTGGCAAACTGACATGCCTGGCCTGATCGCGCAGGGACACGAACCGCCACAACGGCTTCCCCAAGGGCGGCAAGGACGACATCTCGCAGTGGCGCGCATGCCTCATCTCTGGTCCGCCGGGACTCGGCAAGACCACGTCAGCGCACCTGGTTGCGCGTCTCGAGGGGTTCGAGGCCATCGAGTTCAATGCCAGCGACACGCGCAGCAAGAAGGCGCTCGATGTGCGTTGCGCACCGCAGAGTACGGCTGTGCACACGACGCTGACATTGGCTGCAGGAACACGTGCGCGAGCTGACGGGAACCGTGTCGCTGTCGTCCATGTTTGGCGGCGCGAGCGGGTCAGCATCATCGGGTAAAGGAAAGGTGTGGTTTCCGCAGCCGACCGCCTTTGCACTTGACAGTGTGGCTTACGCAGAGCACCAGGCCCCTGCCGGACCCAAGCAAGTCAAGGGCAAAGTTCTCATCATGGACGAAGTTGATGGCATGTCTGCGGGCGACCGCGGCGGCTCGGCCGAGCTCATCCAGATCATCAAAAAGACCAAAGTCCCGATTATTTGCATCTGCAACGACCGCTCGTCGCCCAAGATCCGCTCGCTCGCGAACCACTGTCTTGATCTGCGCTTCCGCCGCCCGACCGCCCAGCAGATCGAGGCCCGTCTTCGGGTCATTTGCGGCAAAGAGCGCCTCGAGCTGCGGCCCAACGTCATTGGCGAGCTCGTCGAGTCTGCGTCGGCCGACATCCGCCAGATCCTCAACACCCTGTCAACGTACCGCCTCACGGCCGACGTCCTCACGTTTGACGACTCCAAGGATCTGTGAGTCTGGCCTGGATGCCTTCATGACTCGATGCAGTTGGTGCCGCTGGCTGACATGCTGGATCCGCAGCGCCAAGCGCGTTGAGAAGAACTGCACCATGACGCCGTTTGACCTGATTGGCAAGCTGCTCAGCCGCATGACATTCCGCAGCGCGTCCATGAACGAGAAGATCGACTGGTACTTCCAGGACTACTCGATCATGCCGCTCATGGTCCACGTGCGTCTCTCAAACATCGTCTTGATGGACTGGCTTGATAGTCGGCGTGGAGCAAGCTGACCCCCATCCAACGGACGCAGGAAAACTACATGTCGATGCGTCCGTCCATTGCGCAGGAGTCGGGCAAGGCCGGCAAGCAGGGCGACTTTGAGGCGCTGCGCATTCTTGCCGAGGCGGCCGACTCGATCTCAATCGGCGACCTCGTTGAGTCGGTCCAGCGCCGGTGAGCTTTGCAGCACTACGCAGCCCCCTGCCACCGCAGCGGACGCAGTGCTGACGCCTCCCAGCGAGAACAACTGGGGCCTGCTGCCTGTGCATGCAGTCATGTCGACCGTGCGTCCGGCCTTCTTTGCACACGGCACGAGCGGCGGCAGGTACAACTTTGCCGGGTGGCTGGGCCAGAACTCGAAGCAGAGCAAGACGATGCGCCTCCTGC
The DNA here is from genome assembly GCA_027604665.1 of Polyrhizophydium stewartii. NCBI lineage: Eukaryota > Fungi > Chytridiomycota > Chytridiomycetes > Rhizophydiales > Polyrhizophydium > Polyrhizophydium stewartii. The sequence goes on along the minus strand of JADGIZ010000099.1, from coordinate 19,427 downwards.
GCGAGATCCAGATCCACATGCGGCTCAAGATCTCGGGCGACAAGACGCAGCTGCGGCAGCAGTATTTGCCCGCGCTTGCACCGATTCTTGTCCAGCCGCTTGTTGCCCGCGGCGCGGACGGCGTGAACGACACGATTGCCTTGATGGACGAGTATTTTATCTCCAAGGACGACTTTGACTCCATCATGGAGCTTGGGTTCAGCTCGCTCGTCGAGAAGCTTCCTGCAGCCACCAAGTCTGCTTTTACACGCCAGTGCGTCTCGCTCTTTGTGTGTGCGCTGGCGCGATGTCGACTGCGGCTGCGATGCTGACTGCGATGCCAAGGTACAACAAGGGAACCCATCCGACGCCGATTCTCACGACAATCACTTCAAAGGTCAAGGCGACGTCGGTCGGCGGCCCTGTTCCGGACTCGGAGGACGTGCTCGATGCAGACGACGCTGTTGCCGATGCGGACGCAAGCGGCGACGATGGCGGCAGCGACCAGGACGACGATGCGATCACGGGCGACCGGGCCATCAAGGTCAAGAAGGCTGCTGGCGCGTCATCGGCGGGCAAGGCTGCCTCCTCGCGCAGCGGAAGCTCTTCTGGTGCCTCTTCATCGCGCGGCGGCCGCGGCCGCGGGCGGGGACGCGGCAAGTGACAGGCCCGATCCCGACGCACCACGACGGCAGGTCCGGCGAGCGACTGTGCGGATTTGCGCGACGACGATGTCGCCAATGACCGACGCTGAGATTTTCTTTGCTTCAATGAAGTCGCTCTACCTGCTGCGGAACCACATCACCCGGCGGGTGCTCGTGAGCCCGTCGCTGCGGCTCGACGTGGGTGCATGCGAGCGCGGCGGCGAGCACGGAGAGCGCATGCAGCAAGGCTGACAGCTCGCGTCGGGGCCGTGCGCCGCGGCCGGCCGGCCCGGCCTGCCGCTGCGACTCGGACGCAGTCGCGGATCCTCAACCAAATCGGCGAGCACCGCCCGCAGAACAAGATCAGGCCCGACCACTGGGTGCCGTTCCTGGCCGTGACGGGCTTCAAGAGCGACGAGACTGTGCAGAAGCTGCAGGATGCGATTGCGCCGCCGAGGCCGTACTTTGAGCCCAAGCTGCGCCTGCCGCTCAAAGGCTCGCACGTCTTCACTGGCTGGTCGGTCCCCGAGGCCGTCAAGGAGAGCACGGTCGGCCTGTGTCGCGAGCTCGAGGCGAGCGCCGCGGTGCTGAGCGAGATCTACGGCGCCGAGGCCGTCGCGCGTGCGATCGAGGAGACCAAGGGCGAGACGCCCGCCGGCCAGATTGCGCTATCCGACGTCGCCGCCGAGCAGGTTGTGTCGCCCGCCGCGGCCGAGCGGCTGCGAACCTTGGCTCCCGCGCACACACTCACCATGTGGTGGGAGCGAGACGAGTTCCGGTACCTGGTCGACGACGCGGGTCTCTTGTGGCCCGAGTTTGTGGCACACGAGAAGTTGCGGCTCCACCGCGGTCGCTATCCCATCTGGCCCAAGCGCAGCGGCATCACCGAGTCGGTCTTTTGATGCTCGGTCTGTGCGACTGGACGAGGAATACGATGATGATATGGCACAGCACAATGCGCTTCCTCTTGCGTCCGCTATGCGCGCGCAGCAGATCATGGCCTGCAAGCCGTCTCAACCTTTATTTGGATGCCGTCATCCGCCGACCATCGGAGTGCGGCTTGGCTGGCCGGCGACAGGCCTGATCCGCGAGAGCCAGTCGAACGTGTCCTTGCTGCGGCAGACGGCCTTGTCGATGGCCGGGTCCATGATCAGCTGCGAGAAGCCGTTGGCCATGCACCACTCGAGGATCTCGACGCGGCCGCGCATCGCGGCAACCGAGACCACGTCGTGATTCATGACCAGCTTGCCGTGAGCATGCAGCCAGCGTACCGAAACAAACTTGCCGTTGCGCACTGCCATCTGACTGGCGCCGTCGTCGCAGCCCTCGGTGCGGTTGGCGTCGAGCCAGTCGAGACAGCGGATGCTGCCGGCGGCCGCCGCCACGTTCATCACCTGCGTCGACCACTGTCCGTCGGGCATGTGCTGGCCGATGAACTCGAGCACCTCGACAAAGTCCCAGTCGCACGCCGCGCACGCGTGGCTCTCGGTGAACACGGCCACGCGCCGCACGTCGACCAGCTCGCGCATCAGCGACATGGCCGCGGACCGCACGGCCAAAGAGAGCAGCTCCTGTGGGTCGTCCCAGTCGAGCTCGTCGTCGAAGCGGCACTGCGCGGCGATCTCGCGAAGAGCGTTTGACGTCCTCTCGAGGTTGAACGCGGCCTTGTAGCGGTCGTACAAGGCCCGCGAGCGCACATGCCACAGCGTGAACTTGAGGATGGCAAAGTCGGGCACAGTCGCGAGGTCGCCTGGCCACTCGGTCTCGAAGATGTCGATCCACAGCTGCTGGTCTTCGTCCATGGGGAGGTTCCACAGGTCGTTGGTCTCCAGCACGCCCGTGGTCCACCTCGTCAGCGGGCCCGACTTGTGGATGATGTCGCTGCGAATCTCGCGCGGCAGGCGGTCCCAGTGGGAGGCGCCGGGGGGCAGCGCGTCCGCCGCAGCATGCGCCGGGGCCTGGGGATGCGCCGCGGCTGCCGCTGGCTGACTGGGGTCCATGACGGGTTTTCGGTGGCGCTGGAAAGCGTGACGCTGTTTGGGAAGCGGCGCGACCCCCTGTAATACGTCATCTTCATCCGGTTTCTCACAGGCCGGGATCACATCTGCCCTCTCTCCTGCATACAGATCCAGACTCAGGCACCTTTATTTCGACGACCCAACAGCGATGCCGCTTGGGTTGGCGGCGCGCTTGGTGCCCGGCAGCGGCTGCTGCGACGACAGGTTCGTTGTGCTCCGTGCGAGGCCGCCCCTCGGCCGGTCCTGCCCCAGATTGCTCGCGGTGCTGTTGCCGTGCAGGTTGCCCGTCGAGCGGCCCACCTTTGCCTTGCTCGACACGAGGCTCGCAGTGCCGCCGTTGCCGCCGCCTCGCCCGCCACGGCCGCCGCCGCCTGCGCCGCCCGCCGCGCGGCGTCCGCCCACATCGCGATATGCCCCGTCGTCGCCCATCTGAGCGCCCGAGTCGAACGATCGCCTCGGCGACATCATCGACGAGCGAGGCGATATGGCGCCGTCGTCGACGGGCGGGTCGTGGTACGCCGGCATGCCGTGGTGCATGTTGGCCACGCGCTGGTTGAGCGACAGGCTCGAGCCCTTGGACAGCGATTTGGTCAGCCCTGGGTTTGACCCGTACAGGTCGCCCTCGGATGGCATGCTGCCGTCGGGCAGGGGTGTTGGGATGGGCGATGGTGGCAGTGCGAACGCAGCTGTGGATGCCGCTGGACAGTCAGCACTCAGATCTGGCGATCGAAGCAGCAACGGGCCGCCACCCACCCGCGAGCGGCACAAAGACTGGCGCCGAAAAGACACCCTCTTCGTGCTCGCCGACCAGGCACACGGCAAAGTAATACGAGCAGCCTGCATGCAGCATCGTTAGCCTCTGTCACGCCGACAGCCGCAACGCGAAGCCGGAGCCATACCTTCCGTGAGGCCTTCGACGACATAATCTGTCGCATCTGCGGGCACGAGCGGCGCCGTGTCCGAAAGAACAATGTCTGGCTCGGCCGACCAGGCGACCTTGAAGCCAATAATCTTTGGTTGCTCGATGCTCGAAATGCTTGGCATGATCGCGCGAACCGACGACGCGGAGAGGATCTCGACAAAGAGATCCCCGGGAGCAGGAACCAGCACGTCTGCACGCCAAAATGAGTAAGCTATGGCGTCATCACCCATGAGCTCATTGCAACGAACGCACCAATGTTGGCCTCTTCGCTCAGATCACTGAACGTCGAGTCGCCGCCAGCATTACTCGCTTGGACCTGGAATCTGTATGTCGTGCCGCGGTCCAGGCCTTCGACCGTGTATGTCAGATCATACGGGTGGCCGTGCAACGTGGGCACGACAATCTCCTTGCGGTCCATCAGCCCAAGCATCTGCGTTGACCCGTGTGCCGAGCCGCCCGCTTGCTGCTGCTCGGGGCCGACATCGCCCGACTTGAACATTAAGACGAGGAACGACTGCACGGGTGATCCCCTGTTCGGCTCGACGCGCGACAGAACCTGCACAGACGACGACGAGATGCGCTTGACGACGGGCTTGCTTGGTTGATTCGGCGCAAAGTCTGCGTGTGGCCGTCAGCCGCCGACGACAAGACGCAGCGATGCACCAACACCTGGTGCTGCTCACCCACGATGGTCTCGGGGCTGGTTTCGCTGAGGGCGCCTTCGCCAAGCACGTTCACAGCCGCGATCTTGAAGAACATGGGTACGGCGATCTGCGGGTCGTAGTAGGACACGGCCACAGCGTCGCCCTGCTCCTGGATGAGCTCGTCGACGCCGATCTCGGCCACGAGAAACTTTTCGGCAAAGCTGGCCGTTGGTGACGTGTACACGCGATACCGTGCAATGGGCGAGCCGCCGTTGCTTGCAGGCGGTTTGAAGACAAGCCGCACCGCAGTCGGTGACAGCGTGACGTTTGTCTTGAGGTTCGTCGGCGCAAGCGGTGCCGTATCTGTTGCGTTCGCCGGCCGCAGTCAGGACAAGATCATGCGGCCCGATGCCGCTCGACCGGGCTTCTTACCGACAAGAACGACTTCCGGCCGGCTTGGGTCACTTTCGACGTCGGCGTGGCACGAAGTGACCTGCAGATAGTAGCGCTTGCCGCTGGTGAGCCCCGTGAGGGCAAAGGTCTTTGTGAGGTCCTTTGGCGCCGGCTTGGCGGCTGAGGTGGCGTTGCCTGTCGCTGCGGCCGCCGCAGCTGCCGACGCCTTTACCAGCTCGGCAGCGTCGACCTGGATCTTCTTTGTCTGCACATTCCCTGCCATGGACGGATCGTCGCTGTAGTAGACAACGAAGCGCGAGATCTGGTGCGACTCGGTCAGGAGCGGCATTGCCAGCGAGACCTGGATCGAGGTTGCCGATGTGACCGTGACCGACGGCACAGGCGGTTCAGGCAAGCTGTCGCGAATCTGCTGTCGGCGGCGGTTCTCCGACTCTTCCTTTTCACGCTTGAGGCACACTTTGCACACGGCCTCATTTTTGCGGTGGACGGCGTTGTAGCGGTAGATCGACAGTGAGGCGATCGTCTTGTCCTTCTCCTGCATTCCAAGCAAGCGAGATCCTGTGTCAATCGGCAGCTTTGCGTGTAGGCAGAGCGAGCACGGTCATGCCGTTGCGCACATGGATCGTATCGTCCAGCTTCTGCACACGGTCATGTATAATCACGTTCTCGCGCTCGAGACTGTGGATCTTGCCGCGCAGTTGCTTGTTGTCGTTCATGAGGTTCTTTTCGGTGACTTCCGACTTTTTGAGTGCGTCCTGATTGATTCGATGGCATGCAAGAGATCAGAATCCTTTTCCACAGGCAGCGAGCGCCATCTGGTTGAAACTCACTGATTTTGCTTTCTCCAGCTCAAGCAGACGTTTGTTTGCGTCCTCAAGCTGCGCGTTGAGGGTGTCTCTGTCGGCAAGGTTCTTTGCCGCAACTAGCTTCTCTAAGCGCAGGTTATGCTCGCGCAGCCTGCGTCGCTCGTCGTCGATCTGGCGTATCTGCCGGCTGTCTTCGCCGATCTGGCCAAAATAGACCTTGATTTTGTGCTGCGCGTACGCACAGCCGCGAAAGTGCCTCGTCAGCGATGCATGTCGCAGCGTCTCTCCAAGTCGCAATACCGAAATCTATGCCAGACCTTGAGGTGCGAAACCTCTTCACGCAACCCGCGAATCACGCGCGGGGCATCGAGTGCCTGAGCTTCAAACTGCTCGAGGTCGCGCTGATGCCTGCGCTCGATCTGGAATCAAGAGAGTTAGTCCCCTCCTCTCAGCATTCGACTGCTGGAAGAATCGAATCGTCTGGAGTCGAGATTCACCTGTTTTAGGAGCACATTCTCGTGCTTGAGCCGCAACATCTCAATCTCCTTCTCGCGCAGCAGCGTGCGCAGTCTCTCGGCCTGGGCAGCGGCGGCGCCAGACTGCTGCTGCGCGGCAATCAGCGCCTTGGAGAGATGCGCGATGGCGCCGTTTCCACTTGCGTTGGTGGCAATTGCTGCCGCGGCGACGGCGGCCGCAGCGGCTGTGATTGAGTGCGGATGCCCTCCGCCGAGCGCCGAGTGCGCCGACGCCGATCGCCGGAGATGATCGAGCCCGCCGCCCGCGTCGTCTCCGGGCGGCAGAAGGCCTTCTGCCGCGCGCGCGGTTGCACCATCCGCGAGATCGGTGCCATCACCGCCGTCGCCGCCGCCGCCTTCGCCTCCCCCGGTCCCGCTGCGATTCCCGTCCGCCGAGACCTTGTGAGGCGCGTCGTGGCCATCGCGCGACATGCCGCGATGGTGAGCGTGGCCGTGCGGCGTGCCGTAGGGGTGCTGCATGCTGTAGTGGCCCGCGTGCGCGTGGACCTGTGCCGCGTGCTGCGCGGCGCTGCTCTGGTGCGGCGGGTGGTGGCCGCCTGTGTGGCTCGTGCCGTTGGGCCCGCTCGGCACCTGCGGCAGGAACGACGCGCTGTGACTTCCGTGCCGCTTCTTTGGGCCGCCGCCAGCACCACCGCCCGCGCCGTGGTGCGATGCGTACGACTCGGACGTGATGCGCTTGCCGTGGTGCGGCGACGACGGCACGCCATAGATCTTGGACCGCACGACCGCCGCGTCGTAGCCTTCTCGCTGGACGTCGGCCATCGCGGTGCCGCGCAGGGACCAGACGAAGCGACAAGGTGGTTTGGGCAAAAAAGCAGGCATCTCGCTCCGGATTCTTATTTTTGGATCGCGGCCTGCAGTATGCGGCCGGCGGTGGTTTCGGTCACCGGCCATCATAGTCGCGTGTGCGGCGGCGGCCATCGCGGTCGCGGTCGCGGTCACGCTCGCGGTCGCGGTCGCGTTCTCTGTCGCGGTCCCTACCGCGGTCGCGGTCACGCTCACGGTCCCTGTCGCGCTCACGATCGTAGTCGCGGTCGTAGCGGCGGTCGTGGCGCCTGTCGCGCGACGCCGGCGACCTTGACCGCGAGAGGTCATCATCTTCGTCGTCAACATCACCGCGCGGCTTCAGGATCTTGATCGAGAGGCGCTGCGCGCGGTGGAGCTCCTTGATCAGGCTCGAGGTCGCCTTTTTGAGATGCATGAAGTTGCAGAACCCGCCTCGCGTGCACAGGTTGTCCTCATACTGACGGCAGCACGCTGGTTCACATTGGACGTGCGGCGTCAGGATAAAGTCATGTCCAGGCAGCAGCACGCGCCGCACAACGCACCCTCGTTAAAGTCGGTCACGGGCGAGAGCTCCGCGTACAGCGGGCGGCCGGCATAGAAGCGCGAGTTGAGCGAATCGACGGCCTTGCCGGCATCCTCCTCGTACTTGAAGCGCACGTACACATCTGCGCGCCATCGCCGTCAGCCAACACTGCGGACCAAACGGCAGCCGCGAGTAAAGCGCGACACATTGGCGCGGTGCTACTCGACTCACTTCCGATCAAATGGTCGCCCACGTTGTCGCAGATGTTCATCTCCTCGATTTCGCCGTACTTGGCGAGCTCCATGAACAGGTCCTCGTAGAGAAGGTCAAAGTTGAGCTGGATCTCCTCGGGCGTCATGGTGCATCCGGGCGTGTGCGCCGGGTTGAGATAGAGGTTGGGGATCAGGATCGTCTGCGAGAACGTCGGGCGGATGTGCTTGCGCGAGCAGCGGTCGCCATGACGACAGGCTCCGATTTTGAAGTAGAAGCTGCAGTTGACCCTGGAAGCGGGCGAGGCGGCGCATGCCGGCAAGGCGCACCGGCACGCGGCGAGAAACGCAGCGTCAGCAGCATTGCAGCGCGGGTATTTGCATGGCAGCAGCGCGGCCAGGGCGTCGCTGCTCACTTGTCCTTCTCGGTGCCGTAAATGGCAGCCAGGTGGTCTGAGACAAGAGCAGCGCACGGCGGCGCGGCGGCGGCGGCGCGGCGGCAGCGGCGCGGACAGGTGCAAGCGGCGAGGCAGGCGTGGCATGCGAGGCGAGCGTCAGCGGCATTGTTCGAGGCGCCGCACGCACCGGCCGCAGCGGGCTCAGGCTGCCGCGGCCGCAGCGTGTCGCCAACTCACCCGCCATGATCGCGGATTGCTCGTCAGGTCGGGTTCATGCTGACAGCCGCTGGGACATTTCACGCGGTCATTGGCGTGAACGCCTGAAAACCTCCCGCAGACACGGCGTCTGAGCGTCCTTGCCGCGCATCTGCCGCGATGCCGCCCAAGAAGAAGAGCGCCAAGAAGAAGGCAGACGCCAAGGCGGCGCCTGAAAATGGTCAGACTGCAGCGCCAGCGCCGCGCCGCACCCTCCGGTCTCGCTGACACGCCTCGGCGCAGAGGAAACCATCGAGATGGGCCTCGAGGACAAGCTGCTGAAGGCGCATCTGGAAATCAGCTCGCTGCAGCACGAGCTTGGCAAGCATACCGCCGTGGTCGCACTTGGGCAGCAGCGTCTGCTTGCTCGCCGTGGGCTGACGCCAGGGTCTCACCACACAACAAACGCGAAGAGATGAAGAACGACTTGAATGCGCGTTTGCGGGGCCAGCTCCAGGAGCAGCGCCAGCGGATTGAGCAGCTCGAGGAGATGCTGGACATCAAGACGCAAGACCGCATCGAGCTGACCCTGGGTGCGTTGGCTGCCGCCTGGTGCCGGTGGTTGCTCAGCAGAGACACCTGACACAGCTCGGCCTTGCAGACATGAGCCGCCAGTACAAAACCATGCAGTCGGAGATGATTTCCAAGGTCAACGCGCTCGAGAAGCAGGTTTTGGATCTCAAGACAAAGCTTGGTCAGCTCGATTCGCTGTCTGTGCGCGGGCGCCGCATCCCAAAACTGATGTGTTCCTGTGCAGCCCAGGTCCAGACAGCTTATGGCGAGGCACGCAGGCTGCACGAGAACATCCTCACCGAAAAGGATGCGCTTCTCGAGGAGCAGAACATGAAGATGACGTACATGACCAACGAGTTCGAGACGATGCTCAACGTATGTTTTAGCCGTCTGGCCTGCTGAGAGCGCCTTTCTCACATGTTCCGCTGAACGCTCACGCCTGGACGCACGGATGCAGGAGACGCTCGGACGCATGTCGCGAAAGCTGGAAATCGCAAGCCAGCGCTGGAAGGACAACGACCAGGTCGCTCTGTCCGAAACAAACGTCAAGCGCCTGGAGGACTTTCAGCTCACGCGCATTGCGCTGTCCAAGATCGAGGTGTGACTGCGCCGCCGGATGGGCAATGGAGGGGCGTTGCAAACCACTCAGTAAACGTCGATTCGAGTGGATGGATGTCATGTGCGTCTGCCGGCGGCGAGCTTGAAAGCACAGTGCCAGGGTCACCGCGAGGTTTGCGCCAGATCCGGTCTCGCCGACACCGTGCACGGCATGCTCCCATCCTCGCCGCGGCTTGCCACTCGCGCGGTGGCTGCGCTTGCCCGCAGCTCAGCGCCGGCGTCCAGTGCAGCGGCCGCAGTAGCCGCAGTGGTTCCCGCAGCCCCCGTAGGCCCCGCTCGCACAGCACGCGGCGCTGGCGGCGCGGCGCCTGCGGCCGACCGCCCGCGCTCGCTGTCGCGTGGCTACGTCTCGTTGTCGCGAGCGCAGGAGGCCAGACCCACGCATGGGCAGCACGCGCCAGAGCCAACCTCGCGCGTGCGCCAGTTGTTCGACGGCCTGGTTTCGGGCGACCGCGCAAGCCTGGCACGCTCCATCACGCTCGGTGCGCTGGCCGCCTCCCGCCGCCTGGGCGTACTCCGCCGCGGCCGTCGTCCGCATCATCGTCGCGCTGACACGGGGTGACGACCGTTGACGCCGACTCCCCGCCGGACGCAGTCGAGTCGCTGCGCGAGGACCACCGGCTCGAGTCGCAGCAGCTGCTGTCGCTGATATTGCGCCGCGAGCACGGCTCGGCACCGCCGCAGCCCAGGACCGGCGCGGACACCGCCTTCCCGTCGGGCTTCCGCATCGGTCTCTCTGGTGCGCTCGCCGCCGCCACTGCATCAACACCCCGATGTGATGCTGACCGGCCTTGCTGCTCTTGTGGGTCGTTGCGCTCGCGGCTCGCTGCCCGCCGGGCGCCTCGGCGTTCAGGCGCACCCGGTGTCGGAAAGTCGAGCTTCATCGAGACCTTTGGCATGTTCCTCATCTCAAAGGGTCACAAGGTCGCTGTGCTGGTGTGTGCTCAGACATCCCGCAAAACAAGCTGGCGCGGCCCGCTCACACATGCTCCGCCAAGGCCGTCGACCCGTCCTCAAGCAGGACGGGCGGATCGCTGCTGGGCGACAAGACACGCATGACTGAGCTCTCGAGACACGATGATGCGTATGTGCGGCCGTCGCCGTCGTCGGGCAGCCTCGGAGGTGTTGCCCGGAACACCAACGAGGCCATCTTGCTTTGCAGCGGTGCGACGCTTCTCCAACATATCCCCGCACCCACCAAGCCCATCGCTGACACTCGCCGCGCGCAGCGGCCGGATACGACATCATCCTCGTGGAGACGGTTGGCGTCGGCCAGTCCGAGACCATGCAAGTGCGCGCACTCCATCATCGCACCACTCCGTTTGGCTGACGAGTGAACTGCTGCGCAGGGTCGCGGACATGGTCGACATGTTCACGCTGCTCGTTGCGCCTGGCGCTGGCGACGAACTCCAGGGCATGAAGAAGGGCATTGTCGAGCTATCAGATCTGATCCTCGTCAACAAGGCAGACGGCGAGCTTGCTGGCCCCGCACGCCTCGCGCAGGTAAGAAGTCTGCTGCGCAGTCGTCAGTCCGCGTACGCATCTGAGCCACTCCACGCAGATCGAGTACACCAGCGCGCTCAAGTTTATCATGCCCATGACCGAGGGATGGTATCCAAAAGTCCTTCCGGTGTCATCGCACCAGCGCGAGGGCATCGACAAGGCCTGGGAGACCATGAAAGAGTACTACGGGCTGCTTGCGGTGCGTTCGCGGCTTCTGCATGCGTCGCCAACCTGCAATGCATGTCGCTCATGAAGATGGCGCACGTGCAGGAGCGCAACGAGCTCGCAGCAAAGCGCGGCGCTCAGCAAAAGAAGTGGATGTGGCGCCAGATCACCGACGAGCTGCACTGGCGCCTCCGAACAGACCCCAACGTCAAGGGCATGGTCCCCGAGTTCGAGCGCTTGGTCGACAATGGTGAGATCACGTCGGGCCAGGCGGCCGAGGAGATCTTGGACGCCTTCATCTCGGGCCAGAGCCTTCGCGGCTCGGCGGCCCAAAAGAACCCCAGTGTCCCCGCAGCGTGATGGACGCCTGCTACAGTGCACCGACCCATGCTATGCCTTGCCGCATGGCACTCAAAACTCTCGAAATCGCTTCTCCACACCGCATTCCGCGCTTGCACACACACCGCACTTCTTCGCCTCGTTCGGCCATCCTGAGCCGCCGTCCTCCTGATAAAAGACATTTGCCGAGTACTTTGCATTCTGCCCGTTATGCATAAATGTAAAGTGAGGCACCATTGCGGCACGCGCATCGGAATTTGATGCATCGCCTGGCAACAACGACCAAGAGCAGGCACATGTTCGACTCTTCTTGCACTCAATCAAATAAAGGAAACCAGCGGCGGCCGGAACCGGTCGCCGCAAAAGACGCACTGCTGGATGCGGTTGATGATGGCCGGCAGCACGCCGAGCGACGAGTCCATGTAGAGACGTCGGCGCTGGCATCCCGTACACGCCATGTAAACCGGCGTCGTGACGATCCGCAGCGTGACGCTGCATCGATCTGACAGGGTTGCTGCGTCGTCAGCAAGCCCGTCCCAGCAAAGGATGCGGGTCCGCACGTTCATGGAATGACGCACCCCAACAGTGTCCGTTCGCACACCGCGCGGTTTCGCCGTCGCCGTGCAGGACCACAAGCTCGCCGCAGGCCGGACAAGTCTCGGTCACGTCGCTGCGGCCCTCGACAATGGGCTGCAGGTGGCTCTCCCATACCTGCGGAAGCGGAGCCACGGCACGCTTCATCATCTCCAGCAGATGCTCAGACTCGATACAGGCCAGATACAAAGTGATCGGTCGCAGGATCGCAATATCTTGTTCAGTAAGCGCCAGCGCTTGTCTCCGGCTTGCCGAATCATCGTCGACGTCCATGTCCGATGGATCTGGCGCACGCGTCGCGGCGACGTGGTTGGCGATGTGGACCTCGAGTGAAGTCAGCATGCACTCGAGATAAAACAAGAACAACAGCCTGGGCTTTGACTGGAGAGCAGCCAGTAGGTCCTCCGATTCGGGCAGCTCCCGCAAGTGCTTCGACAGCTGGAAGAACAGAAACATGAGCATCCGCGAGGCGTTCATGCCATAATCGTGGAACAGCGACTCGACGCCGAGTCTAAAAATGAACGTCGGCAGGCATCATGTGTGCGTCAGCAACGTGTGTGCAGACGTTCATCTTAATCTGGTGCCGCTCCACGCACATTTCTGCACGCTGGGCCGTTTCAGAGGTTTCCTCGAGCGCCACAACAATCGACTGAAAGTCCTCTGACTGAAGTGGGTTCTTGTCGGGCTCGTAGTCAAGCGCGAACCGCATCATTTCCCATGTCCGTGTCTTGCACCCGCTTGAAATGCCTGTGTGCACGCTACCTGTCAGATCCACGCAGGAGGCAGCCTGAGCATGTCACATCAGCACGCTCACACTCAACAGGGTCGATGAGCGAGCTGAGCAGCTGCGGGAAGCGCGCGTACAAGTCGTCGAGCGACAGGGCGTCGCGGTGCTCCGATCCAGGCATCCACAAGGCAAGATGTGAAACCATCTTGGCGTCCGTCTTGTAAAGCATTAGGTTGTCGCGGTCGATGCTGCAAAGCACGTCAGCAATGAAAAATTGCTGACCAAAGCTTTGATCATGGCAAGCCTTACGTTATGTGGACTGCATCAAACACGCCCGTGTATGAACGGCTTGCGCCAAACACGCGAATGCGCCACGGCCACAAGCCTTTGGACGAGGGCTTGCGCTCAGCTTCAGCGTCTGCTTCGCCGGCCTCGTCTGCTTCGTCCGCATCGTCTGCTTCGCCGTCATCACTGCCAGCATCTTCGGCGTTTGGGGCATCCGCGGCATTCGCAGCATCCGTCGCATCCCCGGCATCCGCGGCGTCCGGGCGATCCGCTGGACCTTCTTCCTCCCCGTCACTGTCATTATCGGCACTGACGCGGATGCTCTTGGACATCTCCTGCTCAAACTGGCGCGTGAATCTCTGGCTGATGAACGCGCCGACTTGGCCCGAATCTTGGTCCCGAGAAAGTGACACGACCAGACACTCGCCGTCGGTGGTGTAAACCCGCATGTTCGTGGCGTCCATGGCCCACACGACATCTGCGTTCGCAGCGGTGGCAAAAGACACCAGTTGAGCATCAAAGGCCGCAGAGACAAAGTGTCGAATGTGCACATGGCGGTTCGCACAAAGGCCTCACCTGCAACAGCCTCCCATGTTGGCATTGAAAGAGACGCGAGGAGGCCCTGATCGGAGCACACAAACAGCATTTTGCCACGCCCAACAGCGAAAAGGCCCAATGCCTGCACAATGTGAGATGCTGTGCAAACCACGCAACATCGCAACATCGCCCGTTCTCACCTGATTTGGCGCGAATCGAATCACAGTCACAAATCCGTTGGCTGGCGGAAGCGTCACTACGTTCGCTGCAACAGAAACCGAGACTCCCTGGGTCTCAGAAGGCGCCGCCTCGAGCTTGTGCAGCCGAACAGATCCGTCGATCCCCGCCGCAGCCACAAAGATAAACGCAGCGTTGGCGCGAGTCTGGCTGCGCGCGCTGGTGGCGGCGTCTTGTGGCTCGTCTTGCTCCATATCGTCGCGCTGCTCGATCCAGTCAGAGAGCTCGAGGCATGAGACACGGACGGCGTGGGACTCGATGAGCAGGACATTGTTGATATTCGCGAGGTCCGTGACGCTGAACAGCAAGTAGAGTTAGCCCCAGAACGGCGGCGATGTAGAGTGGCGAAGACGCACCTCCAGATCGAGATCCAGCCCGAGCTTGATCCAAACGCCATAAGCGACACGCCGCCAAGTGAGGCGGCCGACCACGCAATCGTCGTTGTTTGGACGTGCTTCTTGTAGTCGTCCGGATGGCGGTTCTTGTAAAGCGAAACAACGCGGGGCGTCATGTCCAGCGCCTGCAAGCGAGCGATCGAGCAGCACCGGCCGAGTCGAAGATCGTGGTCAGCCCATCTGGCGCCGAAAGCCGGGTTGTCCGGTGCCAGCAGCGGCTGCACTTGCCACGTCCCAGTCTCCCGTTTCTGGGTCGGTGAGCGCCTGGATGATGGCCAACCTGAATGTGGATGTGAGCGCGAGCAGCACGCAGCTGGGGCGTTCGAGCAGTCAGCATCCGAGAGACAAGCAGCGCCAAGCGGCCTGTGAACAGCGGCCCGGCGGTCGCACCCAAACGTTGACGACAGCCCGACGGGCGACCACACGCATCGCCGGAACGTCTCGCCCTGCGAGAACCACGCGGCGACATTGGCCAGCTCTGGCGCAGGTGTCAGCGCACGGTGGGTGCCCCGGCCGCATGCCGCATGCCGCGGCCCGTAGGCGCACTCGCTCGGCCGCGCGGCGCCGCTCACCCCCGTGTAATGGCGCGCTCTTGGCCAGCGGCAGCGCGGCAGACGTCCTGTCCATGGTGAGGGTCTTGAAGTCGACGGCGGTGCGCTTGAACGCAGGCTGCCCGTCAGGCACCGGGCAGAACAGATGCACCATGTACGCCGTCGTGAGGGCAAGCTGGTTCTGCGCCGACCACACCGCAGACCCGAGCGCCGGCGGCAGCTTGGACACCTTGGCGACCGTCGTGTCCCCGCCGCTCGCGGTCTGTCCAGACGACATGACGATGAGGCAAAGCCCGAAAACCAAGTGTTCATTCCTGGTCGAGGCGGGCGGCGGGGGGATGAGTGCCTCCTCAGCCCAGAGCGCGCAGCAGCGCCTCGTCGCCCTCTTGCCGCATCGCCGCCTGGACGTCCTGCGGCGGCACATTCAGGCGGATCTTCTGGATGGGATCGCCCATCTTGGCCGTCTCGGCGAGCACCAGGCGGTACACGGCCAGCGAGCTGCACACCTGGGCAAGGCCCGAGACCGCCGGCGCGGGAATGCCCTGCAGGGCACACAGGATCTCATGCTCCTCGGCAACCTGGCAGTCACGTCAGCGGCGAGAAGAACGTTCAGCGTCATTGTCGCTCAACAAGAGCGACGCTGCACCCAAGCGGGTACTCACGCTGCCAAACTCGACATGCGTGTTGCCCGTCGAGCGGATCTGCCGCAGGACGGCAACAAGGAACGTGCGCTGCTGCCGCCCTGCGCGTCGGATCGCTTGCACCGATGACGACGCAAACATCTCCTTGACGGCCTGATCAATGTGCGACGTCTGGATCACGCCACTCGTCTGAACCCCGCCGCCGCCGGCCTCGAAGATCTCGACGGCGCGGCGGCAGATGTCCAGCGCCCGCCGCGCGTCGCCCGACACACTGCCAACCTTGCGCGCGCACAGCTCGACGGCGCTCTTGTCAAAAGCCGTGATGCCCTCGAGCCGCGACTGCACAATCTCAATGAGCTGCGTGTGCGTGTAAGGATTGAATGTGATGCGGTTGAGACCTTTGCGGGTCGTCGAAGGCATCAGCGATCTGTCTGCATCGCAGGCGAGTGGATCATGTCGACGCATCGGCGCTTACCGAGTCGGCTCGAGACCTTGTTGGACAGCATGCGCTCGGGCAGATCCATCGTGTTGGCAATGGCCACCACAACCAAGCGCGAGTGCGCCAGATTGGGCCAGTCGAAAAAGTTGTAGATGACGCTCTGCTTCTTTGTCACGAGCACGTCGAGCTCGTCCATGAGCACCACGCACATGGGTCGGGTGGCCGACGGCGTCGAGAAGCGCTGCGCGAGCAGCTGCTCGGCGTGCTTGGGGCTGACCTTGGACTCCGTCAGCCCCTCCCAGAGCACCGAGTACGCCTGTGACGGCTCCGTGAGCTTCATGCCGTTGATCTCGACAAAGTCAAACGGCGGCAGGATCTGCAAGGCAGGCGCTTGTCAGCCCCACCGAGCTTTCTCGCGCAGCTGGCGAGTCGAGCAGCGCGCACCTCGTCCTCGCCGAGGCTCTCGTCACACTGTGCCCGCAGCGTGCGCAGCACGCCGTGAAATGTCGCCGTCTTGCCTGTTCCGGGCACACCAGAGACGTAGATGCACATGCCGCTGTCGGTGCGGATGGCGTCGTCGAGATAAGAAAGCAGCTCAAAGAACTCGCTCTCGCGGCACGGCAGCGACTCGGGCACGGATCCAACATGCAGCATATCGCGCGCGCGCTCAAAGTCGGTCTGGGCCTCGCTCCGCCGCAAGGCCGCGGCGGGGAGCGCAACAGGTCTGTTCGCAGCGAGGTCGTCAGCGCTTAATGCCTCGATGCAGCACAATTCATCACGCAAGATCACATGCCACACCTCACAGGCCCGCTCTTCGCCCGCTTGTATATGCGCTCAGTGAGCGACCGGCTGACAGCGAGTTTCCGCTTGATAGTAACCTTGTTCGAGGCCGCTGCTTGAGAGCGCGCCTTGGGCTGCGGCGTCCGCGGCTTCGCCTTGCGCCAGGTATCCTTTTGAAAGTCGTCGTCGTCGCTTTCTAGCTCGCTCTCTGTACTGGGATCGTCCGAGCTTGATTCAGAGCTCAGGTCATCGTCGTCGTCGGCATCATCCTGATCCGACTCAAACGTCCCGTCCGCGCCATCAGAGTCCTCGCCATCGCTGCTGCTGCTTTCGTCCGAGCTCGTCTCGTCAGCGCTCACGGCGGTAAGCTTTCCTCTTGCTCCCTTGCTGGACTGCTTGGATGCTGGCTTTGCTTTGGCTGCAGCCGCGGAGGACTTCTTCTGCCGAGTCGGAATCACCACAACTGGCTTGGATGCAGGCGGCTTTTTGGCGCTGGGAGCATTGCGCGACGGCGTCAGAGGCTCCTCGGACTGGGAGGGCAGTGTGCGCCTGCCAAGCAACACGATGGGCGGCTTTGCATCGTCGCGGATCTCCTCAAACTCGGACCAGTCGATAGGCCGTCCAGGTCGGTTGAGCCGGTCGTTCCATCTGTGCGAGCAGAAGAAGACAGCGTCTCCGACGGGGCGATCCGACCATGCGATCTTGGGCAGCTTCTTTGGCAGCGCCTGCTCTGCCACGACCGTGCAAGTGCCGACAATGTCGAGCGGGTTGATGAAGTCGAACCTGCTCGACACAAACACCTCGCGCTGCGGGGACGCAGGCGATCCGAGTCAGCAGGGTCGGTGCAGGCTGCCGGCACCGCCCACAGCAGCACCTGCCTCGTTGCGCTCAAACTGCTCGGCGACAGTCTTGCCCTGCTGCGCGGGCGATATGGGAAGGATAATCCACCGCCCGCCAATGCGCGCGGTCGCTGCGCGGCCGCTGCGGCCGTTGGTCAAGTCGTCCTGGTCGCTGTCGCCTTCGTCGTCGTTGCGGGCGATGTGGGTGAGCTTCATTGCATCGAGCGCAGCCCCGGATATCTGTTCCAGTAGCACCACGTCTCCGAGCCGGAAGGTGGTGCCGCCGAGCACAAAGCCGTTGAAGCGTCCCGTGGTGCGGCCTCGGTTGCCGCCGACTACGGGGTCGACAAACTCGAGCGTGCCCGTCTCGGCGAGCGGCGCCGCGGCGTGCGCTCGGCGCTGCGTGCGGGGGCTCTTTCTGGGGCGAGGAGCGCTGCGCGCGGCCTTGGCGGAGCGGCGGGTGGCCGACTCGGGGCTGCTGCCGGCGCCGGCGCGCGGCTGGCGGGCCGTGCGAGTCGCGCGCCGGGGCGTCTCGGCGTCCGAACGGAGCATCGGACAAAACCTGAATTTCATTGAAATGCACAATTGGACAGGGGGATGCCACGGCATCCCAGCTAGCGGCTCACGCGGGGTGCGATCGAGTCGAGCGTGCGCACGACGCGGGTGCGGCCGAGCTCAAGTGCTGCCCCGCGCGCAGCGGCAATGTCCCAGCCGCGACTCGGCGCGCTTTCGACCAGGTACTGCACCACCCTGAAATGGCCGGCGGCAGCAGCATTGACAAGGGAGCGCGGCGAGCACTCGAGCCCCCGGTGCTTGCGCAGAAAGTCGACGACGGCCAGGTGGCCGTTTGCGGCTGCCCCGTCGATGGCGGCCTGCGTGCAGCCCTCGTTGCGTGACTCGTGCAGGAAGGCCACCACGGCGAGATGCCCGTTTGCAGCGGCGCCGTCCATCGCGGCGGTGGTGCAGGCGCCAATGCCGTGGTCATGTATGTACTTGACGACGTCCAAGTGGCCGTACTTTGCGGCGCCGTCCATGGCCTCGTGTGTGCAGAGCACGTCGGGCATGTGCTCGTGGATGAAGGCGACGATGTCGAGATGCCCGCCGGCAGCGGCCGAGTCGAGCGCCATGGGCGTGCAGCCGCACAGGCGGTTGACAAAGAGCCACTCGACGGTGGCGAGATGGCCGTGCGACGCGGCGGCGTCCATGACGCTGGCCTGCCAATATGCGGGGGACATGTGCTTGCGGAGGAAGCGCAGCGTCTCGATCTGGCCAAAGGCGGCGGCGGCGTCGGCATGGCCGCTCTTGAACGTCATGCGGGTGTATCTGACGCGGCCGTGAGGTTTGGCAAACTGGTTGGAGACAGCGGTGAAGGCCTTGGCGGCGGCCGACTGTGCGGCGCCGAGGTTGGTGATGGCGTTGCGGCGCTGGACGGACTCGAGCAGCCAGATGGCGCCGCATTCGCAGGCGCGCACGGACAGCCAGTCCTGGTCGGCGGCTGCGATGACGTCGGCCCACTGGTTGCGGATGGCGGCGTGCGCGGCGCCGCCGAGGCTCCGGGCGCCAGGGTGCTGCTCGCACAGGCGGTCGAACAGGGCTCTGCTGCGCAGGCTCCAGAAGACCCACGACGGCGCGCGGCGGATGGAGGGCAGCAGGCGCAGGTCGCCGGGCCACTCGGACTCGAAGACCTCGGCCCACAGGGCGGCGACATCGAGCACGGCGAGGCGGTCGGCATCGAGCCAGCCGCACAGCAGGCGGGTGAGCGGGCCGGCGGCGGCGAGCACCCTGTCGTGCAGCTCGGCGGGCAGGCGGTCCCAGTGGCTGCGGCGGGCCGGCGGCGGCGGCGGCGCGGGGCCGGCGGGCGCGGCCGGCGGGCGCCTGGGGCGCAGTCGCAGCATCGGCGGCTCGGGGCGGCTCCGGCCGGCTCGAGCGCGGGGACGCGGGCAAGCGCGGCCGGATCGGGCGGGCCGCGGTCGGCCGATGATGACGTGGCGCCGAGAGCTTAGATTAGATTAGAAGAGGGATTTATTAAGGAGCGAGGCGGCCGACTTCCACGTGGCGCCGAGAGCTTGTTGCTGCCTTGGCAACGCCGGCCGCGGTCGTCGCCTCCCCCCCCCTCTCGCGATCTCCGCC
>JADGIZ010000098.1:0-26982 GCA_027604665.1 Polyrhizophydium stewartii | reverse complement strand
TTGGATCCTTGATTAGGGGTACCTCCCTTCGGTCGGACCCTATTAGAAGGAGAATCTTTAGTAATTTCAGAAGTAGCTCTTTTAGATTACTACAAAGAAGATGTAATGAGTCAATTAATCGTGTGACCACTCATTCTCCCTAGTATATCCTCACCAGCTTTGCTTAACTTACGCTCATGGCTTCTTAAGTTCCTTCAGGTGATACAAGACCAACCTTGGTAGATTCTGTAGGAGTTGTTTTAACTTTAGTAATATTTAAAGAACTATCATCATAAACAAACTAAAGATTGGCAAATTTCATTAAAACTTCATATAAAGCCTTTAAGTAAATAGTTTAGTGCTTCTGGAGCGGCATCCGCCGCGTGTTGTAAAATAACTTTTTATTCATTAACTTATGGTACATCGATCTCAAGATCGATGGGACGAGGGTAAGGAGCAAGTGAGCATCACGACGCCCTCCTGTATTGATAATTAGAGCGCATCCAGGAATTCAACCACAATCAACCATGTATACAACCGGCGCTGTAGCAAGTCCCGGATTAACAAGGCACTCTCCAGTGCCGGCTCCTGTATAGTAGCCTCTGGTAGATGACCAGCTAAGCTGGTGTAATTTCTTCTAGTATTGGGCAATTGACATTACAATCAGGAAAATAATAAGCAAAAATGGTCTACAACCACTTAAGTCAACAAGCCTCCTCACCTATTTGCAGAGGTATCACCTGCTAAAAGATTTGTTGAAGCTATTATAATTATGTGTTAGGATCGTAGATCGGGGTGATATGTTTCTGTCCCTTATGTCAGATACAACTCCACGTAGTAATGCGCATTTGCTATAGTTGAATTTGTATTTTCAACTAATTACTTGATTCAGGAGCTAATTGATCTTAGAAAGCTTCTCATCTTTAACTAGAGGGATTACCCTAATTTCAAAGTAAGTTTGACGCGCTGCGGCAGCCCGCGCTAGAATTGCCGCCTCCTAGCGACGGAGGCGGGAATTCGTTTATCCGAATTGGAGTTAATGATGCGGTAAATCTAAAATAGATGGTCGTGGAGTCGAATCATAGATTCGATTCCACCTCGATAAATAGGAGAAATCTAAACAGGATCAGCAAAGTGTGAAAAAAGTGAGGCTGCAAGCAAAATAGAATTCCGTGCTCCATTTTACAACAGATGGCATCTCTAGCCAGGGTCTGGGCGTAACCCCCGAGAGTGAGCATCGGTATAGCAAGATGCGAAACGTCAAATCGGGCCCGCCCCTTGAGGGGCGGGGCCCTTACCGCCCCGATGAGGTAATGAGATATGTTGTTGATTTCTGATTTATAAAAGAGATTGGATATGCTTATCCTAATAATTGATTGTAAGTTGTAATATAATACTGAGTAAACAATATATATGACCTGGTTTATAAAGAACTATTGCAATTGGAGAAAGCTCCTTATTATAGAATCATACCCTGAAGGTCCTACCTATAACTATTGGTCCATTTTCTAATAAATAGCCACGCATCTAAAGACGCCCCCTTTAAAGACCCGGTAAATTACATAAACCTAAAAGTTAGGTAGCAAGTTCTACTATATATTTAATTCAAGTTTCTATAACTTCCGTTGTATTAAAAAGGCTATTATCCGTAAGTCTCTTCTACTATCTCTTACTGGTATATTAGTTAGGTCATGGTAGGTTTAAACCAAAGTCTATAGTAAATATTGCTCAACATTTTGGCATTAAATGTGCTTTAGATTTATACAAATATCTTTAGATGCAGTAGCTTTAGAATCAGAAGCTGATCTAATGGAAGTTATTAAAATACTCTATAAAAAATGTCGAAATATGGCGAGGCCAAATTAACCGGATTGAAGAACTATTGTATTATATGGGAGTCTAAAAGATTACTCACATTGCAATGTAGGCTAAATCAATTACATTAATTTTACCATATAATTATTTACATGTTTTACTAGGTGGAGCATGTACTGGATCCTATAGTCATGGGATAAACCTCCAGTGTTGTAACCAGTTGGTCTTCAAGGAGTTGCGATTACAAAATGATTCGCTACCTATGAAATAATAATATATACACATTCTGAGTCATAATAAGTCTTAGAGATTAGGAGGTTCATTATTTCCCAATTGAGAGTCTACTCTTTGGTCGGATCTTAGTCTACTATAATAAATAGAATTAGTACTAATATTAGGGGTCTCTATCTAGGGAGGTTCTGATATACCCTCTTACTTGAGTCTCTATAAGAGAATCCATCAGTTAAAGCTCTTTTTAGGGAGTCTTATACCCTGGTTGTTATATTATAACTTCTTAGTATCCTTATATGAGAGGTCTAGAGATTTTGATAGGTTCTCTTAGTATCTATGGTATATAATAGTCTGTCAGTCCAAGAGGTCTTATAGTAGAAGTGCTAATGTCTCTGCACGTATGAAGGATCTGATTCACCTTAAGCTATCATAAGATTTACCTACTTATAGTACCTCACTATACTTAGACTATTGAGTCATTTGTGGGAATCCTGTAAGCCATTCCAGCATAGTAGATATATAGAGCTTATAAACAGACAGAGGTAGTCGCATAACAGAGGAGACTAGATAATAGACTTGACGTACCATTCATACTTGTAGCGTACTATATGATTAGAGACAGATTGACTCCTAGATTCGCTAATGGTCTGACCAATCGTCATATCAATAGGGAGATAAAGATAACAAATATCCGATTTCCTTTGAATAATTCGGACGAGGTTGGATGTTAATATTTATAACATAACCAAGACACTTATTTTTAAGTCGTATCTACTAGTGTACATCCTATACACTGCTTATATCTATGCATAAATCCTTTTTTAATCTTACAGGAGATTAGGGAATAGCGTATCTCATATCGACTTTGAGAGATGCTGAGGAGTCAATATTCCAAATAGAAGACTACTATTGGTTCTCTATCTACCTACCTGGTACCTGGGAAATCAGCCAAAACGGCGTCTGAGTGAGCCTAACCTAGGTACAATCCCAAAGGCGAGTAGGCAGTAAGACTTAAGGTATAGAAATCAAAGATGATTGAATCAATCTGTGGTACCTTGATGCGAAACCATTTAAGAAAGGCCTACGACTTATAAGTCCCGTACTCTAGTGATTAGATAATTTTAGAATTCCGACATTAATCTCTTTCTCTATGGTCTATTCCAAATATCACTGGCTATTGGTTGAATCTCATAGTATTAGGAGTCTATACTCACGTCTAATAGCCCGGATGAGGTATGCAAAATATGGGATGAGGTAACATCTAAATTTAATGAACGAAGTCAATAACTTTGCTACTACTAGAAAATCTCTAGTTATTTAGCTTATCCAGACTCTAGAAAAGGGTATGGATCAACATGGAATACGCAGGGGAGCTTATAAAGAAGCTTACAAAGGTTATACAAGGGATTTGCAAATTGTGGAGACAGACCCAAGATCGACTAGGAGCCACCGACGGTGGCTGATCTTTATTAATATTAAGGATCTACTTATTATAAACCACTTAGTCTGAAAGCTATATGAAAATAGTTTAAAGCAACTCTTGTTACATTACTGAAGACTACATTACACTTTGAGCGGCTACGCGATTTGATTTTGAGTTCGAGGTTTATCTTTTCATATTCAATTTTCCTTTATTTCATTTCTATCTTGATGACAGATTAAGCAGGATCTCCATCAACTCAATTCCAGCAATTCAATGAATTGCGCCACTCAACCTCCTTTTCTGCTATGTAGACCACTAAACTCTAAAGTAGTTAGAAGTCTCCTCAATTAAATACTAAACACTTCATCACTAGGTCACTAGTGCTCACTCATTTAATGAGTTAAGTAGATCCTATTAAGAAGATCAACAGCAAATATTGACAAGCCCAAAATACTAATAAACTAACAATACCTAAATCGCGACGCTCATGCTCGCTCTACGCCGCTCAAGTTAGAGATAATTTAACAATTGCTTTGAGATGAAGCGGTTGGGCGACTATATTGATAAGGGGCTATCAGATATATAGCTTACAATAATTAGAACTCACATCAGTGTTAATGGATTGAAGGGCGATTAGCTGTTAATGTTGCTGTTCTTAACTCTGATGGCAACTGCGTGATAAACTAATTGTATTTCCAATTCTTGTGGATTATTCGAGGAAACATTGTAATCCTAACTTAAAGAGTCTGCAGAGATTAAATAAACCTTCATTCTATTCGGAGCCCTAACGAACTAATTGTAGAGATGGTGTAAGTGCTTATGAAATAGCTTGCAAGTAAGGTAACCAAATAGTGTAGTATTAAGTAATAGGATAAATAGTGGGATAGTGAAATATATCTTAGATCATCATCATCCTCCATTCACCCTATCATCATCTTCTCTTTTCCATCAATTTGTCAAATTCATGTACAATCTCAAGAAAGGATGTAGGGTCACCAAAAACCATTATTTCATTAACTCAAAATTGACCTTCATGAATTTCCTCAAGGATTTTAACCAACTTACGGTACTCCGCTGAATCTAATTATTTGAGTTTCAACCCGCTGTTATTATTAGTGGATACAAGACAGGACCCTAGCCGCGGTGGCGCCGCCCCCCCCCCGTTTCGGTCTGATTGATTAGCTTATCCCTCATCATTCAGTACCTTCATTCATTACTACGTTCAAGCACCACTCCTGAGATTGACTTTGTCCATTATTAATTCCCTAGTCTTTATGGCCTTAAGCGGCTGAACGATCTCTTAACTTTAATTGAGCTACATTTAGGGGCTTCATTATACCAGTCTTTTACATAATATTTTGCTAACGTTTCCTGGTCCTCATCTCTGCTTCGTAGTTTAACGAGGAATAATTCATTTTGTCTTAATCGCGTCCGCGACGTCGCCTCAGAAGCTCTTCTGAGGCCCGGTGCTTGAAGCACCGGCGGCCCCCCCATCTTCGATGGGGGGCCGGTCGCGGAGTGACCGGAGCCTTGTAAAGGCTCCTACGTCACGTCCGCCGCTCAGTTTTATTAAATTCTTTATGACACCTGCTTAGTGTGTTATTTACAGCTAGATCTCTACCCTTACGCTGGACTTGGGTTATTAACCTTAATCGAGATTTGTTCTTTATTTGTAACTCTAATTTCCACGGCTTCTTAAGAAGCTGTTTTATATTACCTCAGTGTCATATTTCTAACCATTCTTTTTTATCTAGGGACAGGTAATCATTTAGTGGCGGTAAACCGGGTGATTATATTAAATTTCAGCTTCGAGTCTTTATTAAATTGGTTAATGTCTTTCTTATTCCTTTAAATTAGCCTACATAATGCTGATATTTTACTGATTCATCTATACAATACAGGCGAGTTACTTGTTTTTCGATTTTTTGTTTCTTTTTCCTTTAGCTTCTTGAGTGGTCCGATCCTAGAAGGGCGGCAAAGCCGCCTGAGGACCACGATTATTTCACTTTATGGGTCCGATGATAGCTAGTAGAATCGTAAAGGTACTACAACTCTAAGATTTCTCTGTTATTAAGTCTCATGTGATAATTTCTAACAGGATGGATCTTTAACCCGATGGCTGTTCTAACATAAGAGCAATAATAATTTAGCCTATTTGGAAAAGAGAATAAATAATACAAATAAATCTGACAAATATCAGAGACTCTCATAGGTAAGGTTAAGCCCCCGATCGGGGATCGGGGGGGGGAACATCTAAAGGCTACAAACCTATCTATGATCCATTGAATTAGAGGTTGAATAATCAGGAAATGGACATTTCCTAGTGTACGGATAAAATATAGAGAGATCAATTACTGCCTCTGAGCCGGAAGAAAGAGATACTGAGCTTGCTAAACCAACCGGGCCGAAGGCCCTACGTGTTGATTAGAAATACTATATAGTGAGAAATTGATGTTACTACTTCATCCTTAAAGTTACAACATTTCATTTTAAACATCAGGAAAAGCTCAATTGTATTAGCCTTCAATTCTTAGATGCTTTGGATCATCACCCAGCTGTGCTGGTTTGTTTACTTTCCCTTTATTTGTTTTTTTCTTCTTTTTCCATGTTTACAGAAAAGGTTAATCCTTCAGCTTTTAGTTGGGGTTTTCAATTTGATCGTTGATGGAATAGAGCGCCAGCCAGTTGGCATGGCGCCCGGAGCGAATGACTAAGGAATGAGTGAGGGCGGCAACCCCCCAGAGAAGATGGGGGGTTGACCGCTCGTGAGACATCCCTCCCTCGTTCCACTCGGTCGTCCCTATTCTCTTATAACTAGGAGAGGGAGGGGAGCCTGAGGCTTGGTTTTATAGAGGAATTCGAAGAATTGAGAATGACTCCTAGAAAACATCTACAAGAAGAAGGCTAAATAGCCAGAGTGGCGATTGAACGTGCAGTGGAACGAAAGTATGCTTGAGTGTAACGGTGATTAATATATAGATAAGTGAGAGAAATGAAGGCATAAGGCCGAATGAATTGAACGACATGTCATACACAATTGAAGAAAAATTGAATAAAGTGCGAAACCAGAATTATGGTATCGGATCGCGTAGCCGCTTAAGTAGACTCTATAATAATCTAATCAATTGATGATATTGGGTTATGTAGTAATGAAAGAGTTTTAATTAATTAAGACTCTGTAATGGTCAACAGCTCCGTATGGAGCTTAAAATCAGGTCAAACTCGAAATGGACAAAGTTGATGAACTTCTTAGAAATAAATATTTATTAAAGCTTCGGTCGTATAAATAACTTGGTTTAGAGAGACAAGTATAAGGAAACTTAAGTGGTTAACTTTATGCAAATAATAGTTTGGTGTAGTCTAAAGTAAGTTGATAGCTAGATAATTCAGATAAATGATCATGCGAAATCAATCCACAATCAATCATGTCCGTAGCCAGCGCCGTAAGTGGGTGGCTCCGCCCCCAGAAATTGTCATTTGATAGTCTATTGAGCGGGTTACCTCATATACAGAAGAATCAGATCCGAAGGTCGAATATGACATTGAATTGGAGCGACTCCGTCGCGGATGAATATTCCTAGAATTGGAGCGACTCCGTCGCGGTTGTTTATCAGATTAGATCGCGTCGCGTCAGCTCGCGCCAAGCGACGCCGCTTTTGTTTATAGGGGAGCGAAGCGGTGACAAATCTAGAATATATTCACCAGACCGATTTTCATTCTTGTTGAATTTATTAATATATTGGGAGCGACTCCGTCGCGGCTCACTATTCATTTTATAGTATATAGAGCTGAATCTAGATTTATGTCTTAGTTATATATGATTATTTAGAATTACTCAATTTGGAATTAGTTGAAGCAATTTTGCATTATTTGGGAGCGGCGACGCCGCGACATATCTCTGAATGATTAGATGGTGGCTCGCCTAGACCATCGCTTAAATCAATAACTACAGATTTGGCCGCTAGGAGGCGACGTCACGGCAAAATCCTCTCAATTCACTGCGCCTTTTTTAGATTAGATGGAGTCTATTAGGAGAAAGATGGATAAATAGGTTTAATGGAGGGGGTGACGCACAGTAAGAATAAATAGATAAATAATTTCCTTGAGCTGAATTCCACGAGTTGTTTAGAGCAACTACGTCGCTTGTTCTACTACATCGATCTTCGATCGATCAACAACTTAAGTTATTTTCATATAAGACACTATTAGCTGATATAAAGGAGTAAATCAAAGGCACTCAAAGATTCAGTATCTACAATTGCCGCTAGGAGTCGCTCCAAATAGTTGCTTCCAGCGCTGGAGCGCTCGATTTTATCAATTAGAAATAAGGGGTACAGATGATAAACTAAAATATGTAAAATACCAATAATAAGAGATAATGTAAGATCAGAAATAAAAGCCATTTGATGTAATATATAGACTATTTAGGCCACCTTCGGTGGCTCACCAATGAAGACTAATTAATTAAAAGAGGTCTTACAAATACACATATTCTAATAAGACAACCAAAGGTTCCTATGTTTTTAATGGTACAGAAATTATCCTAATTCATCCGCTCAGGTTCCCTTTGCTCATTAACTTAGGGGAAAGACAAATCTAAAATTAATACGTAACTCGTAAGGACTCCGTCCGATTCTATCTAGCTAATCGACAAAGTCGATCTGTTCAATTACCTAATCTAGTCCATTACGAAGTCACCCTTAATTGAGGTGAAAGTCCAGGATGTTTCATATAGAATCAAGAAGATAACCTAGATGACAGCTGTACTATTAAATTGGATAAACCAACACCCATCTGTTGAGGGGGGGGATGGAATATAATAGTTTAGATTTTACCCATAATATCTCGCGTTCTTTGTCTCTATAACAAATAGGAAATTGCTATAGACTTACCCTCTACCTTCCTTTATGTTGTATATCTTATCAGTAGACCAAGATATCTTATACTATTTATAAATCATAAGCATGTCTAATTTATGTTCTTTAATATTAATCTTTGGTTCATTATCTGATTTGAAATGTTTTTATCCTTCTTTTAAGGTTCTGCAACATAAATAACTGATTAATTATAGGTAATCTAATAGATTCAAGGCCAGAAATCATGATGAGATAACCCTAAATAGAACTGGACTGGTGATCATTGTTAAGTACTAACTTATAAGCTGTAGACGATCGAGCTTTCTTAATAGATAACCTCAATTTCTAATCGATCTATTTGAATATTCTACGCCATCTTGTATAATTGGGACTAATGAGAATAATGAATATAACCACCTATTGCATATTAAGTACTAGGAGAGATTGATTCTGGTGTTGCTTGGTTACCGTTAGTTTGTGTAATATTACGTAGAATTAATTACGTATAACAACTACTATAAATCATTCTTTATAACCACCCGCTAATATTGTGGTGATGAGCCATCCATCGCGTCAGCCGTAACAATCTTTGAATCAGATCCATCTAGGATGTAGCCAAATTAGTAAGAAGTAGATAAGAAACAATTAAGGTGAGACAGGACGAGATTAACCTAATTTCAACATGATTCGTAAGGACGTCGCTGAACGCGAGCTTACGCGCCGTCCGTTGGGCGGAAATAAAGAGCTATTGGTAATAGAAGATTCAGCAGTCAAGTTAGAATAAAGGTAATATGTAGATCGCCCTGATTATAATATTTTTAGCTGCTAATACGATTACCAATCTTCACTTACCTATTCTTATCCTTTAACTCTTCTATAGGTGGTAGAGAGAAATTGCTAATGAGTTGATACCGATAAATCATTGATTAGGAGTAAAATCAAAGCAATAAAATGTCTACAGATAATGTCTTATTCGGGTCAATCCTATCTTCTTACATGACAGATACAATATTTTATCTAAAGAAACACAAATAATCAATAATGAAGAAGATCCTATATTCTTTATAATCAGTATAATCCAATCTAATTTAATATATCCTAACTTATAACCCAGAAGAGAGATTCTTACATAAGATCTTCTTGAGGTCTCATATCCAGCGATTCCAGTTTATTTCATAAACTTCATTATTATAAACCTTAAGATCAATTAAAAAAGAACTATTCTTGGTTAGCTGGTGTGGCGTAGGCGAAGGCCGGCCACTCCGCGACCGGCCCCCATCGAAGATGGGGGCCCCCGCCCCTCAAGGGGCGGGCCTCAGAAGAGCTTCTGAGGCGACGTCGCTAGCGATCATATTTATTGAAGATATTATATCTTTGTTGTCCTCTCCCTTCTCCATCAATTATGTATATTCATTCTTTAGAGAATATTAATCGACTAAAGTCGATCTAGATCTCATATCTTATCACATCTTCTATATATAATTATTAATAAATTATAAGATAGAGGAATCGCGAAGCCGCTCAAAATCATTTAAATAGTTATCGATCTAGAAGATCGAGAGAATGAGAATCAGAACCAGACAAGAGATATGTCTTCTTTGTCTATAAAATAATCTAGATATTCAACCACCCTAATAAGATGATGATTAAATCAAATCGAGCGGGCGCCGGGCGCAGCCGCAGCGCGCGCGCGCCGCGCTTTTGAGCGCGACCGCAACCTCGATTTGGTTTTGGGGCGTCGGTTGGTTGATGTTGTACCACCCCCCGCTTGTCACTGCGTTCCAATCGGCCCCCTCAAGGGGTCCTTTTGCGTTCGGCTTCTTTTATCAATTTTTTATAGGCGTATGGAGCCCAAGGGCCGGCCCTATTAAGTAGGACGGGCCGAATAGGAAGAACAGAAGAAATAATCACGCAGTCGCGGAGCGACCGCCCTACGGGCTACGTCGCTCAAAAGACTAAATCATCATATTTATCGAGTGTACTAATTGATTCGCTTCGCTCATTCCATATAATGTAGTAGGGATTCCTAAAACTGATCTACTATTAGATGAAAACTACCTTCACCATCTACAAACCCATCAATCAACTTCTCATTATAGCTAGATAATCATGGTTGATGTCTTATATACTTACACTAAAATAATCGACTTAGTCGATGTATTATTATATTAGTTCTAGTTAATTATCGTGGTTGTAATCAAGTTATATTTATATATTATTTATTGTTTGGTTTATTGATTAATTATATATATAAGCGAAATAGATTAGCGATTAATCGTGGAGGTGAACGCACCGCGGGCACGTCCACCTCCACGATTTCTGATGGTATCCTGTTAATAAACCCACAATCATTCAGTCATTTGGCCTATTTGCCTTTTGTGTTATTTATACTATATGGACCTCAGTTCTATCAAATATCTTACGTCTTCTTATTGTTTAGGCTAAATCGAGCGGCGGATGCCGCTCCAAGATCTATTATTTTGCATGCCACTACAAGGTGCTAAATTATCACGTGAGTAGGTCTACAGACTACAAGATAAGCTACATAAGCATTTTTGATCTTGACTCAATTAATCATCGCACTATGTGCGACTATTCATAAGGTAATCTACAGGAAGCCAATTTACAATATGTAGAACCACAATCTAAGTAGAATAGTTCAGACTCTAACTCAGTTACCTTGTAACTTTAGGTTGCTATAATTCAAATCAAGGTTTCCATGGTTAAATCATATATTATGCTACTCCCTAGATATATAGGAAGTTAAATCAATAAACCTTTTATAATACTACGCAACCGAAGGTTGCTGAATCTATTGAAAGAATAGATCGATCTAGAAGATCGACCCTTTCTGAAAAACCCCCAGTGGTTGGAAGGCAGGAATCTAGAGACTTTGGTGGTCCATTCCATTCTTCCAATCCACATAGGGGGCAATGTCCATTTCAATTCGTATTGATAATCCACCATTGGTCTCCTTATCTCCACAACATATCCACTTCATTCATTGTACCGTCTAAGTTACGGGTGAACTATATATAATAAATTACAAACCATTACTCAATTAAGGGAGAGTTCAACCTCAGAGTTATAACAATCTCAGAAAGGAAAGAATGTAGCTGACATTCTTACTAAACAGGATCTTCAGTTATTTGGTGGGGCATATCAGAATCATTCACCCTTTCGGTATTTAACCGCTTCTCTATTATTTTACAATCCTAAGAGGCATCAGCACTTTGGATTAACCTTTATATAATACGATCTATTGATTACCCTACCACATCATAACCAATTTACTAGATCATCCTTCCAACTCTCGGCGACTATAAACCTGAGTCGATCAGACTGGTAATATATATCTATTCTCTTTCAGAACTCGACTTTCGAGGTTCCTATAACCTCCCTAAGCTTTGTTAATACCTACAAACCAAACTATTATAACTTAAAACTCAAAACAAACATCTGATTAGCTTCAAATCTCTTAAAAATCCGTAACACGTCTTCATTAGAATCGTATCCGCTAGAATTGAACCAGCTTACTTTAACTGGATCTGTCTAAATGCTTATTCATAGTTTTTAAATTAGATAGGGGCTCCGCAATAAAATTCAACAGCAACAAATCTAGAAGGCCTGGTAACCCTTCTTGTGGTGATAGCAACATCACTTATAAATCTGAATTATCTATTATTATTTGTTGCCGCTCCTTTAGGGGGTGTATCATGTACTTTATTAATATCACAATCTAATTACTACTATAAGGATTGGGCACCCTTTGAGTAAGATTAATCTGATTACGTGAGATGAATAGACAGATCCTGAGGTCGAGGACTGGTACAGATAGATAGCTTCGCGATCTCTCGATCAAATAACTAAAACACTTTATTAGATTCTATCAATAGCACCTGTAGAACTTCCTAATTGTAGAACAGTTACTTGACTTGGATTTTCACCATTCCACCCTAAATCTTCAGCAGCGGCTCCGGTAGAGTCGACAAATCATACCTAGCATTAGTGGAGGCCTGGAATTGGATACCTTGGGGCCATGACCAAAGGTCATGGCCCTTATCACTCAATATTGTCCTCACTGGGATTAATTTATTATGCACCAGGAAACTATTCTTATCCCTTGTCGATGTAAAAGTTTTATATTCACTACAGAACTTCTATGAATTATGTTTATTGAATACTACTACACTATCTTAAGCGGCTTCGCGATGGACACCTGATGCGTATACATTAGATGTGTCCAGCCCATACAGTATACAGATCGCTCTTGAGAGCGACAAGTAAACAAATTAAATAAAAGTATCAGCATTAGTATAAACACTGGCACCCTTTGTATTTGATGTTCTCTTTTCACCATCTATAAAATTCAAACAATAAACTTGAAACTTCAAATGATCAAATCAAAACTTCAAAGAATTGCCTATTGTTAGAAGCGGTTTGTAGATGCCTTCTGGTAATAAGCTTATGAGTAATATAACAGAGTTTGGATTTGGAAACTAATTAATCCCGGACCTCCATATCCTAATACGCATTACCTTTGGTCATGTCTAACCCCTAGGACCCTGGAGGGTTCTTGCCTTTATGGTGTTTGTGTTTAGAAAGTGTGTTTCCTAACTAATTAAATCATCTATTGATTACTTTGGCTAACTCCTAACCAGTGCTCAAACTAACGATTAGATATTATGGCCCTGACGATGGCGCTACCATACATTATTCTTGTCCTTTTTTTAGATCCTGGCTTATTAATTTATCGCTAAACTACAGGTCTAACCTGATCCGTGTTCAGTACTGATAAATCATGCCTTCGGCATGACCTTTTCCAAGTTACGAAACAATTGTAAACATTTTTATTCTGTCACGCTTTACGTTATTCACCACTATCCCTTGATTATGCTTTATTCTCTATCTGTTCAACTAATCAAGTCTATAGTGCCCTTGCGTTCTGGAATATATAAATTCTTAGGTAAGGAGTTTGTCATGGAAGATAGATATTGGCCATACATTTGAAGATTCCTGAATCCTTAATGGATTCTTAGCCATTTCATCAGGGTGTCAGGGCACCGTAGGGACCACTCTACTTCGTATGTCCAGATTCTCCAGAGTTTTACCTTGTTTTGGGATTAATTGTCTTTATTCTGATCTCTCCACAGATCCGCCACTCTATCCATTATAATAAACCCCTCCCAAATAATGAGTCTATGACTGACTTTCATCGGATATAATTCAATTTGGTTGGCACATACTATCCGATTTTAGTTATGAGGTCATTCATCTTCCCTAATTATCATCATTAGGTTATTTGGCCCTCGCTAACTATGTTGATATAGCTGATTTCTAATCCTAATTTCATGGCTATGAATCCTCTTATACTTTCAAGATACGAAAGGCATGGTTCACCTCCATTATGGTTAAATGTATTAGCTGGATTTATTATAAGAGAAGGAATAGGAGGTTTATTTGTTGTTTCTGAAATTATGTTATTCTTTGGATAATTTAATAAAATATATGCTTATTATTCACATCAAATAAGCAGGATTCTGTATTGACCAATTCAAGCAAAATCGGCCCGGGGCGAGGCCACTCTTCAGAGTGGCTTCTAGTTGCAGATGCTAGGTGATTAATATAGCGGTTTAGGTGGCGCTGCAAATGGTAGGTGTATGGTAAGATTTATGAGCGGCTGAAAAATCGAGATAGATGGTCTTTTCGGTACCTGCAGTTACTTCGTAACTCAGAAACCACCTTTTTGGAATTTGAGTTATGATGAAATCACAAAATATGTTCATCAAATGTCTTATTCAAAACAATTAAATCTACAATCGAGGTTGCGATTCTTAGTTTGCTACGATTCAACAGGAGGCGTGGATCGCACTAAATACCATCTAATGAGTATTTATCGCAACGTCGCCTCAGAAGCTCTTCTGAGGCCCGGATCTGAAGGATCCGGGGGAGCCTAGTAAAGGCTCCGGTCGCTCCGGGGAACCCAATCAAGGATAGAAGTGCTAATTGCGTAGCTAAGTTGGTTAGATTTCTCTCTATTTTGAGCCGCACCCTGTGTTTCTATTACCTGAATGCCCATCAATTGCTCTATTTGCCATCTATAGAGTAGACTAGTATGAGTAGATCTAATAAAAATGAATATACAGAAATGGTTTGGAGCGACGGACAATTTCGTGGTGCCAAATAACTGGATTTGGTCGCGACGTCGCCTCTGAAGCATGAAATCGGCCCGGTGCTTAAGCACCGGTGCCCTACGGGCGGTCGCGGCTATAATTGGCCAATTCTTATTCTATGATTTATTAGTAATTAGATGGTTTATATAGCAAAGCGTGAAATACAGATGAGATGACAGATATAGGGAAATCACCATGGGTTTTACAATTAAATTAACATCAATTTTGGGCTAGCTGTCGACCCCGCACACTCAGGAGATCATTGTCGATCGCCCTAGTAGTGATTGTTGTTCCGACTCTGAAGTGCACAATATTTTCCAATATAGGTGATGTCTATGATAAATGAGCGGGAGCTGGATGCACCTCAAAATCAAATGAACAGCCATCCTTTGAAGCTCCATGCTGTATCACAATTAATTTTGGATGAGAGCTTACCCTAGATCTTAATTAGCCGCTTTCCGCTACCGGTTGCTGAAGTGTGGGAAATCTTCCATTTAATAGCTCATTCTGATTAATCTACTTAGAAACTCAGGGAGATTCAATCTAATTGAGGGTCCAAGCAATGATGCTCTGGTCGACGATGAAGTAAGAATATCCCCAAATTACCAGCCGCGACGGAGTCGCTCCAAATTGCCTAATATTTGGACCATCTAATTACGAAAAAGAGATCGCGAAGCTATCAAGTTCATGATTTGGGTTCCAAATTCGAATAACGAGCCTCTTTCCTAATAATAAGTAAGCCCCCCCTAGAAACATCATCTAATTACTAAAATGAGGGTGCTAAATATAAGATTTGGTGAGATCCCAACAGGCTCTCCTAATCGCTCCCAGGTGTAGACTATATATCCCAGAAAATAACGAATGTATGCCTAAAAAATCGCGACGTAGCCCGTAGGGCGGTCGCTCCGGGAAAACCCAGAAAAGGGGGCCGCGACCAAATCCTCGATTATTTTGTAGTGAACCCCCCCGAATTAGTCAGCTCGCTCCTCTCTGATGATTTAGCCGGAGGAATGAGCCAGCGTAGTGCAGCGAGGCTGCGACGAAACACCCAAAGGGCTAAATCAGAGGAGAGCTGACACCCACAATTATATTACTTGTAAAAGCTTGGATTAGGATCACTTCGTAATCAACATGATGTCCTTACAGTAATAGTAGCAGGGTAACCCATTTATGGGTGCTACTTCGTTACACTAAAAATAGGCGAAGCTATCAAGTTCATGATTTGGGTTCCAAATTCGAATAACGAGCCTATTTTCTAATAATAATTGTATCTTGAGGGTTGTATAATCTTCCCTAATAATTTCTATCATCCTATCTTACTTTTGAAATTCTTGACTTTATAGATGTTTGGTTTTGGATAGACCTTATTTGGCTTATTATTGAATTATGTCATTGATATTTGAAGGATGATTTTGCATACCAGGTTAGAATATAATGTTTTACAACTAGAAATTTGCTTGTACAATTAATCTCTATATATTGGTCTATTATTTCATCTAGCTAGTTACATAATATATCAGGGAGCTATGCGACAATGAGATATCCCGGCCAAGGCCTCCTCTATAAGTCATCCTCAACTCCTATCAATTATCTTTGGAACCATCCCTTACATATCTATTACTAATTGGAATAGTAATTTAGATGGAATCTGATAGACAATTAGAAGTCAGGATAAACAGTAAGACAGATCAGGTGAAAAACTATTGAAGTAAACAAATAAATACAATAGGGTGAAAAGAGGATGTACTAATACAATTATTGGATAGGATCTTCTTAAGTCTAGCTGGATAAATCCTTAAAAGAAGGGGGTAGACATCACCAATAGAGATCCGATACTGTATAAGATCACGTCAGCTTCTTTAGGATAAATCATTATTATTTTCTCAATTTCCTCTATTTTAGGTACGGGTCCTCAAGGGACCCTATACAGGTTTGGGGTAATGAGATGTGGACTTACTAGAAGAATTAGTATTAAATTGATGAGTAACAGAATACCTTGCTATTGATATCTACCATCCAAACCTATTGAAATACTTTATTATTTCCTTGGCTTCTTTTCTCTCTCATTTCCTTATAATATAACCCTTACTGGCTCTTTCTTTAATAAGAATATTTAGGCTGAAATTAATAAAAGATTATTATAGAGAAGTCTTGGTTTATTAAGACTATAAATCAGAATGTAGGTGTATCTTATAGGAACCCAACTATAGATTAAGATGTACCAAAACAGGTATACCCATTCAACATGCATATTCTCTCAATATCTTTATTATATAAACATTTAGAATACGGCCTCTACATTATAGGTATCTTTTTAATAATGTCTCTAGACCCCCTGAGACTTACACCCTATTTAATTGACTTTTATATGAGATTTTTGATGTAGATGAATAGAACTTATCTATTAAGATTTGTATACCCTCTAATAGAGGTATGATAAACACCTTATTTTGGTTTAGAAAGTAGTAGATGTCCTAAGATATATTCCATAGTTGAAAAGATTATAATAGAGAGGAAGATACGTGATAAAGTTATCGTATGTAAATCTATTATTCCAAATACTAAGTAGAGCCAGATAATTAGGTTAGAGTAGTGAATTAGAAGAAATTGGTTAAATACAACCTGTATCTCTTAATTATAGAAGTGGTATATTGAGCTTCCTAATTGTAATATATTTATTGAAAGTGACTTATAATAGATAGGTTAAATAGAGATTCTACTAAATGAAACAGGAACATTGCTAGAGAACCCCAACCAAGTTCTCTCTTTAGATAGATAATTCTAAGTGTTTTCCCATAACTCTTTTGCATCCTTAGTCTAGTCTGTTAATTGGATATCTTAGCTACGATAAATAATTGGTTTAATATAGCATGTATCCCCTTATATAAACACCTGAATAAACTAAACTACCTTCAATTGAGATATAGTGGTTAGATTCGGGTAAACGAATCCCCGCCTAGCGGTGATTCTATTAAAAATAGCTTACTAATTGGATGTGATGAAGTCTCTGAAGAATCCTAAATAACGTTTCATAGTTGATCTAATAAAATATGGGAGATTCTAAGTATTAAACCCATAACTCTTTTGCATCCTTAGGTTTTATTTCAATTTCCATAGCTTGTATATACTAAAAGGTAGATTCGGGTAAACGAATCCCCGCCTAGCGGTGATTCTACTGAAAATATACTAGATCCATCTTATTAAACTCTTCTTCTCATCCCACTAGATACTTTTTAAGGGAGATGAACTATATGTTTATACATAATTGAAATTACTATATAATAGATAGGTTAATTAAAGGATTGTACCAGATAGAATTATCTTATGAAATATGTTGAAATTTAGTATACTCATACTTCTTAACATTATCTAGATCTCTTAATTGGTAATATTCTTACCTTTAACTTCAAATGTTCGTGGTAAATTGATCTGCTAACATGTTTTATTTAGCTATTCTATTAGTTGTAGCTCTTTTATTAGTTATACATCAACCCTGGTAGAATTTCTAGTAATAAGCACATTTTATTTAGAAGGTAAATCATGTAGTCTACCTCTTCTAAAAGCAATTTGTGTAGATCTTATAGTAGAAGCTATTTTTTATTAGACCCTACAAAGCTACCTTATAATACATATTACTTTAAGTAACCAACCATCTTTTGTTATTAATCTAGGGCGAAGTAGGTAAAACTCCTACTAATAATATATGAAGTCAGATGTAAAGAATTGTATATGGTGAGGTCAACCTTCCAATTTGCATCAACTCGGCCTTAGGGCGAGTTCCCGCATCCGCGGCAACTCTTTAGGATGGTCTAAAGGGTCAATATAGTTAGGAGTGATCTATGGGCTGTCTTAGATCAGCCGGTGTCTTAATACGTTTCATCTCACTCGGTAAACTCTTTCGATTCACTCTGATGGGCCCGACACCCCGGCTGATCATTAATTATTATTGGGACATCGTCCCGAGCGAGGTCATGTCTAGTGATTTGACGCACCGGAGCTACGCTCAATAAACCATCTAATAAATATAGAATAAAGCAAAGATGGCACGCAGCGGAGCCGCTCGAAACCCATTTTATGAAAATCGCAAATTGAGTCGCGACGTCGCCTCAGAAGCTCTTCTGAGGCCCGCCCCTTGAGGGGCGGTGATCGAAGATCGGTCGCTCAGAAAACCGCAAATTGAGTCCGCGACGGAGTCGCTCCAAACCGCATCCTGATCAGGTTCTGTCTAGTTATTTATACGCTCACAAATCCGCTAGGAGTCGCTCCGAGATTTGGAAGCTGTTCTAATAAAGACCTCGATCGCAGCTACGACATTTTGCAAATCATCAAATTGGTTTCTGTTCTCCCAACCCTCCCCCTATATTAACCAAATATGAAGTAGCGTAACAACCGCTAGGAGTCGCTCCCAATCAATAGACGCTGCTCCGTCAATCGGAAGATTAGTCTTCGTTGTATCACCGCTGCATATTGCTAAATCCCCTCTATAGACCATCTATTAATAAAAGGGTGGGTAGTAAAAGTACGCTAAATCGAATTGGAGCGACTCCGTCGCGGCCGTGACGTCGCCGGTTAGGCCCGCCCCCTAGAGGGGCGGTGATCGAAGATCGGTCACTCAGCGACCGGGCTTCGCCCGAGGTCGCTTGACAGATAAATGGAAGAAATGAATTTAAAGTTATTTGAAGATAATACATATTTTTTATTAATAAATAATTGATTAGATACAATATAAAGAAATAATAAAATAGATAATAGAGTTAAGATAGAACCATAAGACATATAGACATTCCAACTAAGATAACCATCAGCATAATCAGAATAACGTCTTGGGAAACCAGCTAAACCTAAGAAATGCATAGGTAAGAATACAATATTAACTGCAATCATGAAAATCCAAAAATGAACTAAACCGAATTTTTCATTATATTGATAACCAGTAATTTTACCTATCCAATAATAGAAACCACCAAATATAGCAAATACTGCACCCATAGATAAAACGAAATGAAAATGGCCTATAACATAATATGTCAACGGATCTTTTGAATATTTGACAAAGTATTTTCCAGCGAGGATTCTACCACTTTTTAAACTATCTGATACTCTGTTTCTATTAATATTTATATCATTAGCTAATTGACTAATAGAAGGATAAGATCTTATGTAGTTCATGTTTATATCAAATAAATCAACAGATATGCTTCCAAAGGAGGGGTTTAATTTTTTTACTACTTTGACATTAGGATAATTTAATTTAGAAGGATCTATAGGGTTCATAGATATAAAATAAGTGTTATCCAAGATGTAATTATCAATAGATTCATTTAATCTTGAACTAGTATAACCCAATTTAGAGACCAACTGGTTCATACTATGAAATACAGATTCCTCTTTGGTAACCTAATTAAATACATAATAAGGACCATAACCTCTAACTTCAGACCATTTGGCTTTCTACTCATCAGTATGATATTTACCATATCTGAAGGAATCCTCCCCAATTTACCAAAGCTAGGATTACTAGCACCTTTGTTGATGCCCTCAGAGTTGACACTATATCTAATTGAAGAAACTCTATTAATATTA
The DNA here is from genome assembly GCA_027604665.1 of Polyrhizophydium stewartii. NCBI lineage: Eukaryota > Fungi > Chytridiomycota > Chytridiomycetes > Rhizophydiales > Polyrhizophydium > Polyrhizophydium stewartii. The sequence continues at coordinate 6,922 of JADGIZ010000098.1, read as the reverse complement.
TACTCGAGGACATAATTATCTAGATAGTATTGTTCTCTATCAACTAAATTATCCTCGTCGCAATATTCCAATATGGTGAAACTAAAATTATTCTAACCGTAAGAAAGCTATGCCCTGCAGATCACAGAACCTCTGCTAGATTGTCTAATTAGATAGGACTTCATGAAATATTCATTAAATCTTCTAGACTAATCTTTGGCCAAGCCGACATATTGTTTCGAATTATCATTATTAGTAAAGAGATAAATACCAGCTCTTTTTGAATGGGACATATTAATTTGTCCTTTAGAAGCAATGGGATCTGTATAATGAGCAATCGGACGGCGCGTAAGCTCCCCCCCGTACGGGGGTCGTCCTAACGAATTATTAATTTGAACAAAAGGAATCAAACACTCTATATAAGTCATTCAGGTTAACCAATCTCACGATTGGAATTGGACTATATCTTAGTAAAACCCAGCGTCAAAGTAGTTCCTAGAGCTAGAGAACTAGTCTGTTGTTTTACTCGTTGCGTTTAGTCTCTACGGAGAGGCAAATACAAAGCCTTCCACGGTATTGGGTTATGATAGAACCTTTCACCGTTAGCCAAACCAACTTCTAAAGCGATTGGAGATCGCGATCAACTAGTTAATTCAAAAGAGACCCCCCCCGATAGGGGGAGGGGAGTGCAATTTGACCTAGATCACGTTAGTAGCTTAATTTTTACAAGCAACGTTTATACACGACACATATTAAACTTTTATCGTGCTAAGCAATATCAATAGAAGCATTTGCTAATATAATACCAGTAAATCCACCAAAAGTAAATAATAATAAGAAACCTAATGCAAACATCATAGGTGTATAAAAATGAATTTGACCACCATAAATAGTTGCTCATAATAAGCCTTTAATCATCTCAGATACAGCTAGCTTATTTTGGACTATTCCTTGGGACTTCATATGGGGAATATCGAAACTCCCACTAGAGGCGGGGTTTTCCTCAATCAACCCGCTAGGAGTCGCTCCAATCAGCATGATTTGTGAAGGTCGGAATCGTGTCAATTCCTCCACTTAGATAATCCTGTGGCGTCTAGTCTCTACGCTTTTATGAAAACATCTACTAAAATTGATGCAGCATCAAATAGGGCGCATGAAAGCGCCCGCTCCTTTGAGGGGCGTGCTTCGCCCTTTCGAGCGTTTCCTTAGTTCGACGATTGTTTCAGATTCATTCCGGTTACACATTTGGATTGAGGGGTTAGTCCATTAAAACAAATAAGGGTGATGGCCGTCATTCTTCCTCTGAAAGTTCTCTCGAGTTTGCCACCTTATCAATTTGCACGATCTCGGCTGCGACGTAGCACACTTTAGTGTGCCTCTTTAATCACCATATCCAAAGCAATCGCTCGTGACGCCCTCTTTGATCGCCCAATTGCGCAGCCGCTCAATTTCATCACTTTGGTCAGACTAGATTTCTTGCTGAAGGAAAATAATAACCATGAGAATATTTTTATACCTGTAGGTAAAGCTATAATTATAGTAGCTGAAGTGAAATAGGCACGAGTATCTACATCCTAACCTACACTAAACATATGATGGGACCAAACAATAAAGCCTAATAAACCAATTGATAACATGGCGTAGCATTTATTTGCTTGATCTATCGTTCATTCTTGAAACAATGATTTGAATTTTAGCTAAACCATCAACAGTTTTATGATCTTCATCGACTTTGTCGATCAATAGCGGTACTAAAATCCATCGCTAGCGACGTCGCCTCAGAAGCTCTTCTGAGGCCCGGATCTGAAGGATCCGGGGGGGCCCCCCTAAGGGGGGCCCCGGTCGCGGAGTGGCCGGCCTTCGCCTACGCCACACCAGCCGCTCCAATCTTTTTGCTTTAATATTGCAAATCGGACGGCGCGTTAGCTCGCACTAAGCGACGTCCTAACGAATAAGTATTAAAAAAAGGAACAATCACATTAGCAAGACTATTAATATCTTGAATTTTAATATCACAACGATTATCATTGGGACGAGAATATAAAGTACCACAACCTAAAAATAGTACTAGATTTCTCATTAATTGCTCATCTAAAATGTGTTGAGTAATATCAAAAGTATAAGTAACTTGACCTGTCGATCTATAAGATCGATTAATAGAAAAATGACCATCTCCAGCTACAAAACCTACAACCCAATTTATCGAGGTGGACGTGCCCGCGGTGCGTTCACCTCCACGATTGATCGACATAGTCGATGGAATTAAATCCAGTGGGATTATGACTATTAGTACTTAAGGATCTGACACCTAATTTTAGAAATAAACTGATTGGAATTAGTTTTAATTGACATATAAATATCCATATATATTATTTTTAAGCAAATATAACAATATTTACATATTGCATTGGACTATATCTTCATCGTTAAGAGGTAATTATTACATCTAAACGAGCAATGCATGTAGTCTCTGAGGATCCACCCGGGTGACGAATAGATATTCGGATACCCAAATATCATTCAAGTTCAAGTGAAATGTAGAAACCTAAGTTCCATTCAGTTACACTAATCGAACTTGGATTACCATACGAGTCTAAGGTCAGCAACTAAGTTGCTTATTGATAGGTTGGTTTCCTGCTGATTACCCTATCTCTCTTTAACAAAAAGACAATAATATGATGGTTAATCGGACAAAGTCCAATTGTGATGAATCACGATACAATATCATAAATTCCTAGATACCATCAATCAATCGATCTTAAGATCGATTCTTTTGAGAGCTCTAAGGGATTTCCAGCATATAGCAATGTACAAAACAAATTTGACAATTTATCGGGCCTACTTTGACCATACCAATGTACTAAAATGGACCATTTCTTTATTAAACGATCAATTCCGCAGTGCGTAGCCGAAGTCCCTATAATTTATGAACTTCAACTTTCCCATTTAGAAATAAAATTAGCCCATAATTTGCCTTTTATACTATTAGGACTAGCTAAATGAGCTTTCATTTCTCTTAATGTAAAATAAGTTTTTATTAATTTAACTCTATGTAATTTAGCGGATCTTAATGGACAAGAATCTAGATAATCTAAAAATTGAAAAATATCTTCTTTTTTATTAATAATATAATTAAAAGATTTCCCACTACTGTTAGTTAAATATATTTTACCACCATATAATGAAATTAAAGGATCCTACTATAATTTATTATTATTTGTTGCAGTGATAAAAAGTTGACTATATTCTAAATTATAATAAATACTACCATCTGCATCAATAAACCCAGATAACCAACCATTATAATATGTTAAAGGTGAAGGATAAATTAAATCAATATTATAGAGTTTACATATTTCATTTAATTGAAGAAGTCTAATAGGGTTTCTAATCTTTCCATTTACAGAATTAATTAATTTTAATAAACCTATTTTATGGTGCTATCTATATCTCAGACCTGCTGAAGCAGGTCTCACTTTTAGAGATCCACCAAATTTGTCTTTAATTAAATATAAAGTACGTTTATCTCTTATTTGCGTAGTGATTTCTAAACTAGCATAACCTTTTTTACTTAAAGCGAAATAACCATCACCATCAATATAGCCAGCTAACCATTGATAAAATATTATTTCTTCAGGTTTTGATGGGACGTTTGGGGAATTACTTACAAAAGAACGAATGAAATATTGACCGAATAATCTCGAACGTATGGCCTCTGAAATTCCTACTAGTATGCTTAACCCGAGCAAGATTTCTATGCTTTTGGATTTCGGTATTATTACCGGTACGTTGGTTATTTGCGAATTATTAGATTGATCTAAAGATCGATAATCCTACATTTTTACTAAAATGCTCACCGGCATAGCCGTTTTAATATTTTGAAATGGAGTAGTAGAGATTATATTTTCTAACTCTTTGCATATAGTTCGATATAGGCCACATTGACCAAAAATAGGTTTCTAGGAAAAACGAGATAATAAATGAGAAACAATACCAAAAGCTGGTAAAATTAAGATATAAACTTCAGGATGTAGCCTATAGAATAGGTTGGACCATATCTTCAACCATTATTATCATCAAGACTAGAAAAGCTTGACCAAGCCTCTAACCAATTAGTCCAAGCTTTATTTAAAATCGAATTTTGAGGAGCTAAATGAGCTTTTAAAGCTTTTAACTCATAATATCGAGGAATAAGATGTAATCTATTAGCTTTAGCAGAACGAGATGGATAACATTTAATATAATCAATAAATTTCAAAATAGATTCTTTATCTGTAATATACCATTTAAAACTAGGATAAAGACCACGATCAGGATAAATATGACCACCCAAAAATTGTTGAAAAAGAATAAGTAAATAAGGAGTTTTTTGGCTAACAGAAATAGCTAATTGATTATTGGTAGAGTTAAAAGTAACAGTACCATCACTATCAAAAAAACCTGCAAACCATCCGTCAATCTTGTCTAGATTGACCGCGTAGGCGGGCAATCGCCCCAAGGGCCGATTGTTAGATGAATTGTCAATGTTAGGATGAAATGGAATCTTATAATGTAAGCAAATACGGGTTAATTGATGAATACGAATAGGATTGCGAATATGATCTTTAACATCATTAATAAGAGCTAATAAACCAATTTGATGATGTAATCTATAACGAATAGCTTTATTACCGCTTTTAGGTTTTAAAGCACCACCATATCGTTGTTTAATAATATTAAGACAACGTTCATCCAAAAGACCCATAGTTATTTCAAAACTAGCATAACCAGCTTTACTTAATAAAAAACAACCATCACCATCTATTAAACCCGCTAGCCATGAATTCCAAGAAGGATCAGGTGATCCGGACGAAGCTTTAGAAGTAATATACCATTTAAAACTAGGATAAAGACCACGATCAGGATAAATATGACCACCCAAAAATTGTTGAAAAAGAATAAGTAAATAAGGAGTTTTTTGGCTAACAGAAATAGCTAATTGATTATTGGTAGAGTTAAAAGTAACAGTACCATCACTATCAAAAAAACCTGCAAACCATCCGTCAATCTTGTCTAGATTGACCGCGTAGGCGGGCAATCGCCCCAAGGGCCGATTGTTAGATGAATTGTCAATGTTAGGATGAAATGGAATCTTATAATGTAAGCAAATACGGGTTAATTGATGAATACGAATAGGATTGCGAATATGATCTTTAACATCATTAATAAGAGCTAATAAACCAATTTGATGATGTAATCTATAACGAATAGCTTTATTACCGCTTTTAGGTTTTAAAGCACCACCATATCGTTGTTTAATAATATTAAGACAACGTTCATCCAAAAGACCCATAGTTATTTCAAAACTAGCATAACCAGCTTTACTTAATAAAAAACAACCATCACCATCTATTAAACCCGCTAGCCATGAATTCCAAGAAGGATCAGGTGATCCGGACGAAGCTTTAGAAGTAATAGATCGAATCCACCAACGAAGTTGGTTACTTTGATTAAAAATAACAGTCTATGCTAATAAGTAGAATAAGCCCCTTAAAGGGGCGGGCGCTTGAAGCGCCCTAAACAATCTATGATTGTGATGAAACTAGGTTGACAAACGTATGGTCTCTGAAGTTCCTACTAGTGAGCTAAGCACGTTGGTTACTTGCAGATTACCTCCAGTCATCGAATGTGAATATTCGATGCAGCCACCGTAGGTGGCTGATAATAGTATTTCTACTAAAACGGAGCAAATATATAAGCTACTTACAATAATAGTATCTATTAGGTTTAACAGAGGTTCCCCGCTTACAGTTTGTAAGAAATTCAACTTCACGGATGAAAACGGCCATCCATGACCAAAAAACCCACAATCAAAAAAGCATACATAATGTATGCCCCCTTCAATAAACCTCAATTTTATTGAGTCGCACTATGTGCGAGATCATTTGATTGTCGACTGTACATTAAGCAGATTATGATGTAATCAAATTCGGGTAAACGAATAGGCAATCTAAGATTGCTCATTCTATCCAATTTGGCAAAACCGAATCGGACGGCGCGTTCAGCGACGTCCTTCCGAATTTTTACAAATATCTCCACCCATAAGTGAACCAGTCTGTAGCGATATACAATAAGGAATAATTGAAATACCGACGGTCTTTTCTAGATTCAATTTTAGATCAAACAAAATCGAATTGAGATGAATTGACTGTTTTCACGAATGTTGCCATAAATGACTAGAAAATGATAAAAGATTTACGAATATAATTCAAATCACTAGAATTAAGCAATTCATCGGACGGCGCGTGAGCTCGCGTTCAGCGACGTCCTTACGAATTGCCAAAGGAATCTACGATGTTGATGGTCCAAGACGAAGTCGTCAATTTGTAATTGTCCAATTTGGCAAAGTAAACTACCGTAATTCAGTTACTGAGCAGCTCCGCTGCGACGTAACTTGACTTTGTCGATAGATTCCTAGCGGAAGATCGTGAGATCTAGGATTCTTGAAATTAACCAATCTCAGATTGGGTCCAATTGACTTTGTCGATCAGTTTTAGCATTTTCTGAATGCCTCCCAATTGGACAAAGAGCAACTTCGTTGCTTTTAGTTCTATTGATAATCTTTTTAGAATATTTAGGTCGATATAAGTAATACTTTTTCAACATTAGCCTAAATAATTATTATGATACGATGATTGATCACAATCAGTCGAAAATCTAATTAGTTTTTACAAACAATCATTTCCTATGTTCCCAGTTGAGCGCAGCGGAGCGGTCGTGACTAGCCTCCTGATGGACCCTTAAGGGGTCCCGAGGCCAAGGCCTCGTAGGAGGCCCGCCCCCTTGAGGGGCGGGGGGCCCCTACAGGGGGCCCGTCACGGAGCGACCGGAGCCTTGTAAAGGCTCCTACTAGCGTCCGCGACCGGCCCCCCATCGAAGATGGGGGGGCCGCCGGTGCTTCAAG
>JADGIZ010000097.1:0-27015 GCA_027604665.1 Polyrhizophydium stewartii | reverse complement strand
CGCTTCGACGACCTGCGCCGCCCGCGCTCGCCGCCGCCGCCGCGCCGCCCGTACGACGCCGATCGCCCGCCTGCCGACCGTCCGCTGGACCGTCCGCGCGACCGGCGCGACCTGCGCGACGTCGCCGACCGTGACCGCGATCTGCGTGACCGTGATCTGCGTGACCGTGGCCTGCGTGACCGCGATCCGCGCGACCGCGATCTGCGCGACCGCGACCTGCGTAATCGGGACTTGCGCGACAGGGACCTGCGTGACAGGGACCTGCGTGACAGGGACATGCGCGACATGCGCGATCGTGACCGCGATGCCAGAGATCGAGACATCCGTGACCGGGATCTGCGTGACCGGGACCTGCGCGACAGGGACGTCCGCGACAGAGACTTGCGCGACAGAGACTTGCGCGACAAGGACTTGCGCGGCCGAGACCTGCGCGACGTGGACCTGCGCGACAGAGACCCGCGCGACCGCGACTCCCGCGACGTCCGCGACGCCCGCGACAGAGATATGCGCGACCCGCGCGACCGGGATCTCCGCGACCGTATCGGCCCCAACGGCGCGCTGGCTGCGGGCTCCGGCGCCGGCGCCGGCGCGTACGACCACGCCCAGCCTCAGTACTATCCGCCCGCCAGCGCTGCCCCTGCTGGTGCTGATTACCGTTACATGGCTGCCTCGCCGCAGCGCTATGTGCCCGTCGACTCACGCGCTGGCTTGCACGGCGGCGGCCGTGGATACATGCGATACCCCGACGACGATGTCTACTACCAGCAGGACTACCGGGAGTACGCCGCCTCCATGCACATCGCCCAGGCCCAGCCCATCCAAGGGCAGCAGTCGCTGCAGGGCCCCCTCGTCTTGCACGCAAAGCCCGTGTCACCCCAGAGCCACTCGCAGCAGCTCATGCAGCAGCCAATCCCGCAGCAGTTGCAATTGCAGGGGCAGTCCATTCAGGCCCACCAGATCATGCAGATGCAGCCAATCGGCCCGGCAGCACACTATGTGGACGCGCGGTACGTCGCCGACGACCGCGACCGCCGTCAGTATGCAACAGACGGATACATCATCTACGACTCGCGCGACTACTATGCGCCAGGCAGCCGCGTCTACGACCGCCTTGCAGACCCCGGCGCCGATCCGCGCATGCTCGCGCCGCGTCCAGTCGACGGCCGCTTCGCCGCGGTCCCGCGCTTGGTCGATCCACGCCTTGGTGACCCGCGCCTTGCAGACACACGGATGTCAGAGGCACGATACGTCGACACGCGCTTCTCGCAGCCAATGGCCGTCGACAAGGAGGCGGCCTCTTCGGACACACGCATGGACGACCGCCGCTCCACCACCCACGACGTCTAATCAATCCGGAAAATAAGCCTCGCTCTTTACGGAGAAGCGTCTGTGCGTCTGCCCGTCACTCTGCCCTGAGCGGAATCAGTTTCTAAACCTCGCAATCACTACAAATCCCAGAACAGGCGACTCTATGTCGCAACCCGCGCACACGCTCACTGTCTTTGTGGCACTGTGCAGATTCTCTTTTCTTCGCCTTCCTCCCTTCTTCGCCACCCCTTCGAAATCTTCAATAAGAAATGGCCACCCCACATATATCTCGATCTCTCAATCAACACCTCGCCAATCCCGTCCCAGGAAACCTAATCGAGCAGCCGGTCAAGTTGATGCTTGCTGGCCATGGTCTCGAACCATTTGCGCAAAAAAGGAGCGTAATTGAACCTGCGACGCACATTCTCGGCCTGCCATGGGCTGGTCATCAGCAGACGAGCAGCGACCACGCGACGAAGCGATAGTGCGCAGTCTGCTCACCGCGTACTCGTCACGCTTCTCGTCTTCTTCGCGTAGCCGCTGGCCGAGCGTCTTGATGTGCGCCTCCAGGGCCTCGCGCGCCGCCGAAAGCGTGGCGTTGTGTTCGAGCCCCTCCAGCAGGTTCGCGTGGTCGCCGAGCGTCTCCAGCTTAACCGGAATCCTCGCCGTCAGCTCGAGTTTGCGCGCGGGAATGTCTCATCAGACGCATGCGAAGACTCACCAACATCGAGTATTTGTAGTTCTCCGGATCGGCAAGCCCGTCCAGATAGGCAATCGACCCCTGCAGCTGCTTGAGTTGCTGTGCAATCAACTGGCGTCGATCAGTCACGAGCGCAAGGAGATTGAACTCGAGAGAATCGCTGATATCGCCCGCGGTCAGCCAGAGTTGCGCAGGCAGTGAGTTTCGCCCGAGCGATCGGCGACATGGCTGTGCACAGAGCCTCACCTCGCCATCTTCTCCTCGAGTGTCTTGACAACGACGCGCACCCAGTCTCCGTTTGCCGGTACAGGACCTGCGGTCGGCCGCTTGGTCAGCAAGCGTCGTATCGCCGCATCGACATGATCTGTCGCGGCGATGCGAACGCACCCAGGTCGCGCGGGGCGCGCTTCAGGCCGTCTAACTCCCAGACAACGCCGTCGATCGGCAGGTATCCGATAAAGTGGAACCCAAAGCCGTCGTGGCCTTCGTCTTCTGCCTCATCATTCTCCTCCTTTGCGCGCTTTCCCTTGCGGGCCTTGGAGGCATTCTTTGGTCGGCGCTTCCTGGACGATTTTGTGGACTTCTCAAAGTCGCTTGCATTGCCTGCGTCGTCATCCGAGCTTTCGTCCGAGTCGTCAGATTCACTTGGCTTGCTTTTCTTGCGCCTGGGCTCTTCGACCTTTTTTGTGGGCATCGGATAGTGCAGGACGGGCATGTCCGTCTGCCTGTGGCCAAGAATGCCATCATGTGCTCAATCAGCATCCTCAGGCAGTGATGCCAACGCATTCCTTGAGAGCTCACCTGGCAAAGCTGTTGTGCGCCGTTCTCAGCCACTGGCAGCTGCTCAAAGCCAGGCCTCGCATCTGCAAGAGTACCATGTTCGAATCAAATGTTAATGCCATGGCTAACAGAACGCAAGGCAGATGCCGCACAAAGACCCACTGCGGGTGTCATCTCTGCAGAAAACTCCTTGAACGCCTTGAGCGAGTCGTCGAGATCCAGAGAGTGGCAGTTGAGTGCGATGCTGATCAGCGCCTGCGTCGCACATGCGTTCTGCACAACCTGCAAGTAAGATCAGGGTCAGCCCGCGCTCAAGTCCGCTCGTCGGCACGCAGCAGCAGCACAGCGGAGGCACGCCTTGCCTGGTTGATGAAGAAGACGTTCTCGGGGATCTGGCCGTCCTGAGCAGCAATCTCGCTCTGCTTGCTGTCGGTGTCGCCCCACTGGAACAGGAAGATCAGGCCGTGGATGGGCTGCATTGCCTTGAGCTCGTCCGGATCGAGCGTGAACACCTCCTGGACCTCGACGCCGCGGATGCCGATGCGCTGTGCCAGCTCCGTGAACACCCCTTGTCGCCCGAGCGGGAGGGGCCGGGGCGTCAGCGGGAGCAGCGGCTCCAGCGGCGGCAGCGGCGGCAGCCGTGACGGCCTGCACCGCAAGCGCGGGCAGCCTGGTGCGGAACGCACCTGGGTTCGCCTCGATGGCGACCCATGGGCTGCCCTCGAGCGGGTCGCCGACCTCGACGTCGCGGCAGTTGTGCGGCACGAAGCTCGGGACCAGTGCCTCGGTCGCGGCTCCGCTATCCGCGTGCTGCGGCGTGCTGGCCACCGCCGTGTCGGGGGTGTCTGTCGACTGGCCGTGCGCGCCGCCTGCAAGTTCGCCTGGAGGAGGCTCAGCCGTCATCATCGCGGGTGAGAACTGATGCGCCGCGGCACTGTGGCCTCGTCGGACGGACACAGAGAAGCATCTGCGGCCGGACTGCCATCCAGAAATGTTTATGGAGGGTCATGGTGAGGCACCCTGGCGGGTGCCGGAGCTGTAGTCGGCGCGCACGTCGAACATGCTGCCGACTTTCTTGCCGCTGCGGAGGAGAGTGATGGACTTCGGCCCGGCTCCTGGTCAGCGGGCGGCAGCGGGCAAGCAGCGCGCAGCATGCGCGCACTGCACCTTCCACGCATTGCCGTTGGGCCTCTCGCTCTTGGGCAGATTTGGGATCCCGATGTCAATGAACTTGTTCTCGATTTGGGTCAGCGTGTCCGAGGTCCACGTCGTTTGGCCACATCGCAGAGTGGCAACGCCTTGCTTGCTGATGTGCGTGATCTGATCCCAGTCCCAGCCAGGTCAGCCCTCCCCCTTATCGCATGCTCGGTTCAGGCGCACGGCGAGCCGCACCTCGGCAAACAGGTCGAGCGACATGCCGAGCTTCTTGAAGGTCTTTTTGATATGCAGCGTGTCGCCTACAAAGACGCGGGCGTTGAGACACAGCTCGGCGAAGGATATCTCGCTAGCAGCGCTGTTTCGCCGAGAAGATCAAGCGGGCCGTACTGTCAGCAGGCAGACCAGGCAGCGCGTCTCGATAGCGACAGCTGGTGAGGTTCCGACTCACCCGGCCAGCCTGCGCCAGCGCGAAATGTCGAGCTGGTCGCCCCATACAGCCTCGTAGTTCCTTGCCTTCCACTCGTCAAACTTGTGCACCGTTTTCTCAAAGTTTTGAAGCATTAAGCGCTGCTCGCGGTCAGTGTATAAACCCTCGGCAAGATCCTCGATCATGCGGTTGAACGAGTCGCAAAGATGGTAGTCCTTGCGAAGCAGCCCGTCGCGGATTGCTCGCGGCGCATCGGGGTTTGCCTGGGACACCGTGTCGACAGACGGAAGCAGCGCGAGAAGCTCGCGCTGCTCGTCAGGTGTGAATGTGTCCCAAACCGCTTTCGAGAGCAGTTGCTGATCCGACGCGGGGCTGGCCGTCAGCACGGGGCTCAATTAAAGGTGCATCCAAAGCCAAAAACAACTCACGCTGGCTTCTTCCTTGTGCACCACGAGCAGCGAGCTGGCGCTCTTGAAGAGCGTTTCGGGTCGTAGTGCTGCTGGTAAGTTGTTACGCCTCGAGCTGCCCGGGGCGTTGCCTCTCTTTGGGGACTTCATGGTCCCTGCCTCTTCTCCGCTCGCGCCACCAAGCGAGTCGGGGATCTGGCCGGCTGGATCCGCCTCATGCGGCCCATCGCCACTGCCCACGCTGCGCCGCTTTCTGGCCGGATTGCGCTCCCGGGCCGGTGCAGGCCTGCTGCGCGGCCCGCGCTTCCGCTTGGACGGGGTTGCCTTGTGATCTGTGGCCGCCTCGGGATCGTCGCAGTCCATCTTGTCCTCCTCGGGCTCCCCGTCCAGATCCCGCGGTTGCGCGCTGCTGCTGGGTGCCCGACGCCGCCTTGCAGTCTGCTGAGAGCGAGATGGGCTCTCCACTGCCGCGGTGGACCTGCGCCCTCGTCCATTCGCCGCTTGCTGGGCGTCGGACCCTGCATCGATGTGGTCATCGAGAGCCTTCGGACGACGACCACGTCCTGCCGCCGATCCGCGCGCGAGGGACGAGCGGCCGCGCTTGGCGGGCCGCGACTGCGTGCGGGTGCCGTGGCCGTCCATCTCATCCGCGGCTGCGGCACTGGCTTCGTCGAGCTGCGTCTCGTCGCTGCTGCCGCCGCCGCCGCCACGGTCGCCTTTCTGGGCCTCCGCACCGCCGCCTTCGCCGTTGGGCGGCTGCTCGCCGGGGTCCGCAGCTGCGGGCACGCACGCAGCCGCAGCGCCGTCGCCGTCAGGTACGGCAAGAGGCAGGCTGTGCGCTGCAGGCGGAAGGAGGGCCTCGCCCCCGTCCCCGCTGCCGTGTTGCGGCGAGCCAGCCTCCTCGGTCATTGCCGGTCAAAGGCCTTGAATTCCGGTCGGAAGGTGCCAACCGCCAAACTCTTCAGGATCGTCGACTTGCGGACACAGGGCAATCGTCGTCTGGCTTTAGTGATGGTGGACCCGTCGCCACAGGCTCGGGCAGTCGGATGCGGCTTTATTTCGCGGGCGTCGTGCGCACCTGGAACAGCTGGATGCCCGTGCCCAGCCAAATGGGCGGGCACAGCTTGGCCGTCTCGGCGTCCGACGCCTCCGTGCCCTTCAGATACACCGTTCCCTGGCATCGCGCTCGTCAGCCAAAGCCGCCACGGCCTCATCGGATCCTTGCAGGCATGCATCGCAAGGCGCGATCGCCAAGCACCCACCCAAAAGTAGCTGGTGAACCACACGTGCATCGAGTCCGTGTACGTGAAGCGGCGCATGACAATCGGGTGCGGCTGCGGTAGAACCCCAACGACAGTCTCCTTGGACAGAAACTCGACGACGCGGCGGTCGTCGTTGAGGCCGTTCTCGATGCAGAACTGCTCGATGCGCGGGCCAAGGTAATCGACGAGCTGCAGGATCACAAACAGCTGCAGCTGCGAGCGCCAAAAGTTGAACTGCGCAACGAGTGTCGTCCACGGTCAACATCGGACTGCAACACAGATCGGCGCACCACCGCGCTCGCAAACATCCGAGCTCAGTAGAGGGCTAGCGCACCCATTCTTCGGTCGGCCGGAACCCGCTCTTGGACTGGAATTCAGCCGGCGCAGTGGCATTCGGCGACGCCACGTCCGCAGCCTCTGCGATCTTTGCGTCGGGGCTTGCCACCAGCCCCGCTCCTGGCGTGGTCGACTGCACGCCCGAAGACCTGAGCGACTCGGATTCACGCTCGGGCAGCTTGCCTCGCGCCTTCTCGGAGAGAGCCGTTGGCGCGGGCTGGTCGCCGGCCTGCTCAGACTCGGCCGGCGCCGATTGCTTGTCGCGGCTCTCGCGCCACGGCGGAACCGCAGAGTCCTTGGCCGACTCGGCGGGGGCAGCCGACGCCGTCGAGCCTGCCCGCGACAGACCAGCACGCCGCTGGGCGTCCAGCGTGCGCATGCGCTCGACCTCTGCAATTGCCTTCTCCAGTGTCAGCGAGCTCAGCTGGACGATGCGCTCCTTGTGCCGCACGATCGAGTAGATGAGCTGCGCGTTGCCGGCAAACTGGTACTGCACAATGTTGTTGAACATGTCGAGCAAGTAAAAGAGCAGGCGGAAGTTGTGCTCCTTGGACAGCAGGAACGCCGGGCTCGAAAACACGTCAAACAGCGAGATCATCTTGTTCGCCGTCGTCGCCGTCATCGACTTGACCAGTGGCGATGCGTTGGTGAGCACGACCATGAGCGGCTCCTGAAGCGTCAGAATCACCGGCCTGGTTGGCCCTGTGGTCGACAGGATCACATAGATGGACTAAGCGGCGTGTTGGCGTCAGCCACGGCGCTCTGGGCGATGTGCAGTATCACGACAAGCGCAATCAGACGCACGAGGAACAAAAAGTCTGCCCAGCACCCAGAAGAGAAGATCGGAAAGTGCTTGGAGAGCGAGCCCACGGACGACATGTCAAACGGCTCGTTAAGCGCAATGCCGAACCCACGCTCCTGCGACAAGATGTGCAAGGTGAAGCACGCGAGGCGAAGGGCACCTGCGCGGGCTGCGGTGACAAGGCTGGGTCAGCATGCAGGTTCCGATTCACGCCACCGATTGCAGCATACTCACATGGGTCCCTGCGCACTTCAAGGCACACGCTGAGCAGCGCCTCGATGATCACGAGCACATGCGGCAGCTCCACAACGTGGCGCAAGAAGCCCTGCAGCGATGGGCAAGCGTCGAGGTGCGTATAGTTAGCTCTTGTGTGTACGTACAACCAGTGTATGTAAATGTTCACAAACCTCGTTCGTGTTTATGAGCGTCCAGAGGAGCGCAACGAGCTCCGACGTCAGCGCCACCTTTTTGGTTGAACCGGGGAGATACGCCTTGCCGGCCTGCAGCACATTTTCCGCACAATTATCGGTGAGTCTGACTGTCGCAGAGCTTTTGGCAGCACACCTTTGGCGGCGCAGGCTCACATCAAGCGGATTGCGCAGCAGGCGGGTGATTCCTGAAGCGATGATCGAAAAGTCGGCTGGGCGGTGGAGTTTGCCCATGTAGTACCGGAAGTCGTTGGCGGTGCCGCTCATCTGCGGGGCGCTTTGGAATGAGAAAGACGACATCAAGTGCCGACAGACAGAGCGCTCTCACCGTCGTCGAGGCAGGCGTGTCGGTGGCCGCCTCGGCCTGGTCCTGCGTGGCGGGATCTGCGAGCGAGGGGCGTGTACTGAGGGCCGTCCTGTCAGATCGCGGGGCATCGCAGCACGAGAAGCCTTCACAGAGGCAGCAGTCACCTGGCCTTGCGCACGCGCGCACTCGAAGGCGCCTCCCAAGACTTGTAATCCAGAAGCACAGTCAGCGTCTGAATGCACACGGTCACAAGCGCCTCAGTGATGTCGCCGAAAAGAAGCTGCGATGCAAGCGGTGAAGAGTCAGCAGCGCCGGAGATGATGGATGGCATGCTGTTTGCGGCAAAAAAACTTGCGTGGTTGTACGGCAGGGCGGCCCATCCAATTGGGTCGTACGACACGATGGTGTTGATCAGCGAGCACAGCAGCGCGAGCACGGGCTTCTTCCCGAGCCGAGTCGTGATGATGCGAGCCCAGGGGTTGTCCGTGGCGATGAGGCTCGAGGGCTTGACATAGAGCGTGCGCGAGAGGAGCGTGAGAAGCAGCCGCAGGACTTCGGTGCGGCGGATGGATTCGTCCTTGGATGGGGCGATCGCGACGTTGGCGCCGACCCCGCGCTGCCTATTGGCGGGTGACACGCAACATCAGCGCCGTGCGCGGGCAGACTTGACTGCGCAGCGACGCTCACCAGATGGCATATTGCACGTTCTCGTTGCCGCCGACGCTCTCGGAAATCGTGAAGCTGAGCAGATTCGGTTCAGAGGCGCCGCAATGCAAGCATATCCGGAGATGTGCATGAGACTCACCGCTTGAAAAATAGAAGCTGCACGACAGCGAGCGCGAGCCGACTTCCGAGCGTCGGGATAGGTGCCTCGGCGGACTCGGCTGCGGCGCTCGACGAGGCATCCTGGATATCGTTGGACCAGAAGATCTTGGTTTCGAGCGCACCGCCGTCCTCGAGCTCAAACACAAACGGCAGCGTGCGAGTCAGGATGCGCACGGCGTTGAGCACGTCCCTGAATCCATCGAGGGCTGGCGTCGAGGAGATCTGCACAAAGCCCAGAATGCGCGCCGCGGCCTGCATGAACGAGCGGGAAGTCGCTCAGAGTTAGCACCAGAGCGTCAGTGCTGATGCGGCGCGGATGCGGCGGCGGCAGCAGACTGCAGTCCGTTGATGCGAACGGGCTCGGCAGACCTTTTGGATCAGCGTTTCGATGTTTTCGGGGCGGTCCTGGATGATCTTGCGGATGTCCTTTGGCGAGACAAGGTTGAAGACATCCTCGGCAGAGTCGGGGAGCTGAAGGAATGAGTCCCAGAAGCCGTGGTTCTCGGGCGGTATGGCCTGTCCGTCCGTCCGTCCGTCCATGCCCACGGCGGGCGCCCGAGCCGGGTTTGGCGGGAGGATATCAAGAACAGCGCGAGTTCGACCACGGGTCGTGCGAGCAGAGTCAGCACGCTCGGCACGCATGGCGCTGCGCTGCGGCATGGGGCAGCGGCGGTCCTTGCGCAGGCGCCCGAGGCGGCCGCGCGACGCCGCCCGTGGCTGCCGGCCGCAGCCACCGCCAGTCGCGCAATCTGCCTCGCGGCGGCGCGGCGTGCGAGCCCAGCCGTGCGGGCGGCCCGTGCGGCGGGGGCGGCCCGGGCGGGGGGCTGCGCAAGGCGGCTGCAGGCCGACGGAGCTCTGCGGGCGAGACTCGGGCCACCGGACGTGCACCGGCTTGCCTGCTGTTCGTAGAGCGCAAAGACGTTCTTGCGGAACGACAGCTTGCTCTCGGCCGCACCCATGGCCGGCCGGTTGGTCGCTGGGGGAACCTCGCGATTTCATTCACTTGCCGAGGCCGCCGAGCGCCTCCACCAGCCGGGACGTGCGCTCGCGGGCTGCTGCGATGCACTCGTCGATCAGCGCCTTGGACGCCGCGGCGCCGCCCGGCTTGAAGACGCCGCACACCACGTCCTTGTCGTCCAGCACAACGGACACGGACGACGACACAAGCGCCTCCTCCTCATTTGTCGGATCTGCGAGCAGCAGCTGTCTGTTGATGGTCCAAGACCGGCGTGCGGGTCAGCATGCGTGCGCCGGCGCTCAACTCTGTCTCCATGTGCGGCAGCCTCACTTGTCAAAGACGCCAAAGGTCGACGACACAAGCGAACGGCTGAGATGGATGGGCTTGGATGGCTTGCCGCTGATGACCGGCGCCGCATCGGCATCGGCATCCTCGCCGACCGTGACATCGGGGAGGCGGACTGTCGCCGATCGGACGATGCGCATGCCGAGCAACTCGAGTCAGCACGCCGCCGATGCCTCCCCGGGCAAGACGGGCATCACCGTTGCGCAGAGCCGCCATCAGCGCGGCGACGGCGGCATCGAGAACGTTGCCTGCGTAGTTGAGGCAGATGATATCCGCATAGAGCACCCAGACAGCCCGCCCCGATGCCACGCACAGCGTGTCGAGATCGATGATGTGTCCGCTGCGGGTCCTTGCGGCGTCAGCACCGAGCGCAGACGCAGCTCGATCCGCCTTTGGCGGCAGCACCTGGATATAATGTGCTCCAGGAACGTGCTCAGGCTCTGCGTGAGCTCGCCGGGAGGGCCGGGCCGAAACTGCGGCGAGCACAGCGCCGGCAGGTCGATGTTTGGGACTGCGCATGCGCAGGTCAGCGACGCCTGCGGCTTGCTGGTGGGCACGTCCAAAAGTCCCTCGCCGCACCCAAGAATCCTCGTCGAGGTGCGGTTGGCGATGGTGCGGCGAGTTCCGCCTTGATGGCGCATAGC
Organism: Polyrhizophydium stewartii; assembly: GCA_027604665.1. Classification (NCBI taxonomy): domain Eukaryota; kingdom Fungi; phylum Chytridiomycota; class Chytridiomycetes; order Rhizophydiales; genus Polyrhizophydium; species Polyrhizophydium stewartii. Next base: position 16,328 of record JADGIZ010000097.1, on the reverse strand, counting down.
ACAGTCGTCTCGCCAAGCCGGACCATGGCGGAGCCCGCCGCCGATGTGATGACGCCTGATACGGCGTGCAGTGGGTGCGCGCACGAGCGGCCCGCCCACGCAGCCACGCGGGTGCGGACAGCCGTCAGCGTCCCACAGCGACAAGGCCGTCTCGGCAAGCAGCAGCACGCACCGGCCCGAAACTCGAGCGCGCGGAACATCCGCAGCGGGCGGCCGTCGGCGCGCACGTCCTGCTCGAGGAACCGGCGGTGGTACTCGAGCGGCTGGATCTTCTTGAACGTGTCCGGATCCAGCACAAAGCCGCCGGTCGCCGCGTCGCCGCTCATGTCGGCAATGGGGTCAAGGTCAGAAAATTGGCCCTTGCCCCAGCAGCCGTCGCACAGCGGTTGCCACGCTCGACTGGATGCAGGGCGCGGACGAACCCACGCTGCCCCTTGAGCCGGAGCTGGCGCCATCCGATAGGACCAGACATCCACAGGCCTCATCTACACAGGCGTTTCACCCACATCCGCCTCGCGACCCGGCGCCGGCGCAGCTTGCCTCGCAGCGGCGACGCACCGTCACCCAGATCGTGCCTTCGAGCCGCCGCATCTCGCACTGGGAAGACTGGGCGAGGCTGCAGAATGATGCTGCCCGGCTGGCACCCAACGCGGCGGTCGTGCCGTCGGCCGTCGAGACCCAGCAGATCAGCAGCATGATTCCCATGACGACCCGCGAGTGGGAGAACCTGCAAGCCCATCAGCGCTCTGCAGGGCATGCCGTGCGGCGCCGTCCATCGTCGGCAGCGAGCCACGCACAGAGCGTCGATTTTTCGGTGACCTCGCTCCCCAGCCCGCACGCAGCTCATCATGGCTCTCAGCAGGCTGGGCAACAGCGCCCAAGGCCGCCCCCGATGCCTGCCGCTTTGGACAATATCGGAAAGGCTCTGATGGCGCCCGACTTTACCATGAATGTTCCCGGAGACCCTCTTCGCCCTAATGTAGGCGCTCAAAGGCTCATGCCGCGAGCAAGCCGCGCGTTGAGCCAGTCGCCGCCGCCGCGCACCGGCACAGGCGAGACAAAGTCGCGGCAGCCGTCGCCGGCTCGCACCTCACCATGGACAGGCAGCGGCCAATCGCCCCATAGTCGCGCAAGAAGCCGCTTGCCCACGTCGGACGGTAGCCCAGCGTCGAAACCTACCTCCAAGCGGCCTCTTTCGTCCGAGGCTACATCAACGCACGAGCGCAATACCCACTCGATGCGCCAGAGTCGGAGCGTCCGCTCGATCTCGCTCCCAAGACCGTCCAACATCGCAGAGCAGCTACGTTTGGGCGGTCGGCTGCATGGGCCTCGAGGCCTGCTCAAAGCGCAGCGCAGTGCAAGCGCGCAGGATCGCACGCACTACGTCTCCGGTAATCCAGGGCAGGATTCAAACTTTGGCTGCCATTCGCACTCGGGCTCGAGCGATGGCAGCGACTCGGCCTCAGAGGAAGCAGACGATCGAGACGTTGTCGAGCTCGACTTTGATCGTCGCTTTTCGTTTGCACATCCGAATCTGACGCTCAATGCTGCAATTGCCAGCGGCCGCATGCTATCGCTCGTCAAGGAGGTATCCAGTGTCGCCACGGTTGCGCCGGCCCCAAAGAGCCAGCGCAGCCCGCGTCGCGCATCTACGTCGCCTAGCCGCATGGCGAGCTCGGCGGGACTCACAGGCAGACGGCGATCGCCGAGCCGCGCCAGTGCCCAAAGCTCTCGCGCGAGCCAGAAGCATGCGAACAAGCGAGCAAACAGCAGAGCAAGCAGACGAGCAAAGAGAGGGCGTGCCAATAGCCGCGACTATGAAGACGGTAGCGAAGATATGCCATTCGGCGACGACGGCGTCGATAGCGACGAGGAGGACGGCGACGATGCGGAAGAGAATGAGGCATGCGGCCTATTGGCGGTTGCACAGCTCAGCACAACGAATGATACAGACGCAATGACTCGCTCGACACAAATTCTCGATCCTGTGCAAAAAGGCGTCAGGTTCGCATCTTCCGTTGACAAAAGCACCGATCCCTGCACTGAGGAGACCGGCCACAGTCAAGACGTCTCCGCCGATCCGGCCGTCAGCACAACCGGCGACAGAAACGACATGCGCAGTGCGGCGAGCAAGTCGCGGGGCAGCAGGCGTTCTGGACACTCCAAAGCACGACTTGACAGCGAGAGCCGGCCAGAAAGCGCGACAGACAGCGACGGATTCGATCTTGTTGCTGACGACGACATTGACCCCGATGGGGACGGCGACGACATTGCCATCGATGGCGACTCGCCGCTGCGCTCGAACCCCGCAAGCGCCGAGAGCGGTGAGAGCCGGCCGGACGTATCGCAAGGCAGTGACGGCGTGAGCGGCGCGGACGTCGGCATCGGAATCGGTATCCGCATCGCAATGCAGGAGGACGCCGAGCTCGAGGCTGCCGAAGCGCGCGAAATCGCCGAAGGTGGCGGCGATGGAGGCGGCAGCGGCAGTTCGGGCCAACGTGGAAGCCAAGATGAGCGCCACGCGCGCGGCGGGCGACAGCGGCACGACGCTGCTCGACAGACGCAGCAGCTGCATTCGAATCCCCTCACGGCACTCACGGGCTCGCAGCTCAATCTGCTGGGCAACACCACGGGAACGTTCCGCGGCCCCGGCGATGTTTATGCTCGCTTTCTCATGGGCGGCCGCAGCATCCGGATCGGCGCGCGTCGCGCACTTGCTGCTGCCCTGCATGCCACCGAGATCGGGGCCATGGACGAGTTTCTCATCGACAAGAACCTGGGCCGCTCAAACGCCTCCAAAAATCCTCGCGCGATCGAGCGCCTTCGCAAAAAGTACAAGGAGACTCTCAAGCAGCGCATGATCCAAAAGGTCCAAACGCTCGAGGAGACTCGAGTATAGTAAGTTGCAGGCCTAAATGCTTGCCAGCGCAACGTACCCAGCTGATCGTGATTCGCTCACCCAAAAGCATCATCACGCACATGTCATCGCTGAATGCATATCACAAGACAATGCTATCGCTGTGAGTACCACCCATGAGCCGCATTTTGGTGAATTCAACTATCGACTTTGCGATTTTGAACTAACGCTGGCCTCCCTCTTGTTCCAGCAAGGAAGAAAACACACGGCTGCGAGACCAGTACGAGCGCGTCGTGGCCGATATTGTGTGTTGCGGCGCGTTATTATGCCGCAAAGGAGCTTCAAACTTGCCGTGCTCACCACGTTGCGCAGAACAAGCGCGTTTCCGAGACATTGACAAAGAACGAAGAGTCGGACCACCACATCAAAAAGTTGCAGCGAGAAAAGGCGCTGCAGCGGCAACGCCTTGCCAAGGAATACGCCGTCTTTATCCAGCAGTGCGAGCGAAATCTGCAAGGTGCGATTCGGCCAGAGAGCGCGCTTAACGGTAAAGATGCGTTGGCTCACAGCAGCATTTTTCAACATTGACTTGCAGAATATGAGACCAAGTTTCAGAATGCAAAAAAGGCGTACGAGTCGCAGGCGGACGAGCTCATTGCGCTGCGCGAGTTTAAGGTGACTTGGCGGTGCGCCGACGAAAGCGCTGGGCATGCTGCTTGTGAGATGCGCGCCGGCTGACGCGATCTTTGCGCAGACCATGACCTTCCTCGATCCCGAGGTCATTGCAAAGCGGATCGCCGCCGAGTATGAGCTCAAGGACCACTTGATCGCCGAGCAGACACGCATTTTGCGGCAGTACGAGGAAAAGATCCGCGCAGAGGAGAATGAGGCGGAGCAGACAGTTGTCGACCGCATCATGGAGATCATCGACAAAGCAAAGACGGTATGTGGTCTTGCGCCGCAGCAGCAATATTGGCGAGCTTACTGACGCATGGCGCACACGTTCCAGCAACTCTCGAATTTCATCAACAAGGCGACCACGACGGCGTATCGAGAGAACAAGAGGCTCAAGAGCGAGATCCAGCTGCAGCTCAAACACCAAGAGTTACTCGCTCAGCAAATCAAGGCGATTCGAGAGCGCCGCACGCAGCTTCTTGCGGAACGCAGCAAACACGTGGACGACCGGCGGCGTGTGCTCAATCTCAAGGCTTGCATGAGCTGCACGCCCGACATGGATCCCACCATCTCGCCATCGCGAATGGCTGCGATCGCGGCTCCTTCGCCGCCAACTTTGCGCGACCGCATTCCCGTTGCAATCAGCTGAGCCGCGGCTCGTCAGACTTGCAGCACGACGGGCGGGCAGCTGCTAGCTCGGGCAACCCCTGTTTAATGAGATGCGGTCGTCGGATGCGCATGAAGCCGGACACGGCAGACGGATGCCCGAGCGATGCAGCGCAGCACAGAGGCCTTCGAGCGCATCCGGCGGGCCGATCCCAGGATCTGACGGCGCATCATCTGTACAGATGGTCCGCCTTGAGGTTGCGGGCAATCTCGGCCTGCGGATGCCCGACCAAGCAAATGCATGAGCAAATGAGGCGGCAATGACGCTTTGGACAGCGCAGAAACCAACCTCCCACTTGTCGCCGTTGGCAAGGAGCTTCTCCTTGTTGTACAGCAGCTCTTCATGCGTCTCGGTCGCGTACTCGAAGTTGGGGCCTTCGACGATGGCGTCCACGGGGCAGGCCTCCTGGCAGAAGCCGCAGAAGATGCACTGGTGGATATGGCGAGACGTCAGCTTGCGGTCAGGACCACAGCGCACAGCGCTGCGCCGCCCGCACCTTGGTCATGTCGATATCGTAGCGGGTCGTGCGGCGGCTGCCGTCCTCGCGAGGCTCGGCCTCAATGGTGATGGCCTGGGCCGGGCAGATGGCCTCGCAGAGCTTGCACGAAATGCACCGCTCCTCGCCTGGCGGGTGCGAACGGGGCAGCAAGCGGCGGGTAGTGGACAGGGGGCGACCGCAGGCACGTTGGCGATGGTGCAGGCGCAAGAGACACAGCCGTCAGCAAGCCCGCCGATTCGATGCGACATTGGCGGCATACGACGACGCAGAGCTCGCATCCGCGCGGCCAGAGGGGGGCGGGTGCAAACGCATCGTCGTGCGGGGCAATGTGCATGAGACTTGCCGGTCGGGTATCGTCGCAGGGCGTGCTCGCCGCGGAAGCGGGGGCTGAGGGGACCCTTCTCGAACGGATACATGATTGTGTACGGCGGCTTGAACATCTGCTCCAGAACGACCCACATGGTGCGCATGATCTCGGTGAGGAACATGTTCTGGGCGACCCTGTCAAAGAGCGGCTGCTTGTATTGCTCCTCTGGGTCCACGCTCTTCTCGGCCAGGCGCTGGACCCGCACAAGGTCCTCGACACGCCGCGAGTAGGCGCGGGCTGCAGGCAGGCGAGCGGCCCCAGACGAGCAACGGGCGGCAGCGGGGCAGGCGCGAGGGCCGGCGCCGGCGTGCGCGGACGTGCGAGACAGAGTCCGAGCGAGCATGGGCGTTGCGGGGAGGCGGCAGCCGTGTGCGGGCCACCGGCAGCATGCATGTGCGCATGCCCGCGCAGGCAGGTCGGTCCATCACGAAAACGCATCGTCGAGCGTCAGCGACGAGATCGCCGCGACGGCCGGCGGGCGCGGGGTGTGCGGGGCGGGACCGCGCTCAGACGACGCCGAGCGCGCGGCCGCAGACGCCGCACGCAGGTGCACGCGCACGCACCGGCAACGCGGCTGGCGCCGGCCGACGCAACGGCGGCGGAGACGGCTGCGTAGGCCCTTGGGCGGACGAGACGCAGAGCAAGAGCACTCGTTGCGAGCATTGGGTGCAAGTCCATCCATCGCCTTCATTTCGGCCATGGATGCGTCAGCGCCCGCCCTCCTTGCCCGTCATGTGCTCCACAAAGTCGGGCGAGATCAGCGACTGCATTGCCCACTTGCTCTTGTAGCAGCTGTACATGATGATATACGCCGCAATGTGCGCCAGGCGGTGAATCGGCACGGCGTCCTTGCGGCAGTCCAGCTCGGCGAGCTTGAACCGCACGCGCCGCTCGCGGTTGGACGCCGAGGGCAGGATCTGCGTAAGCGCCTCGTCAAAGTCCTCGTACGACATGAAGCCCTTCTTCTGGTAGTCAAACCGCTGGAAGCACGACAGGAACTGGATCGGGGGTAAGAACGCCGAACCGGTGCCCCCTCCACACCAGCCCGCAGGCATGTTCCTCACAAACTTGAAGTTGGGCTCAATGCCCGTCGACATCATGTGGATCAAGTGATCTTCGATTGACTCGCGCGAGACTTTGTTCTTGCAGAACGCAGTGTACTCGAGCTCCATCTGGTCATACATCTCTCGCTGAAGGGCAGCTTTGTCAGATCGAAAGCAAACAGGTCGGCGTGGTCATTCGAACCTCGCACCGGCTGGTTCGGATACATGATCAGGATTGTCTGGCGATACCTCGCCATGTCCATTGGCTCTTGACGGCTGAAAATCAGCTTCCTGGCCATGTAGTGATACTTCCACAAAACGTCCTCCTCGCCACTGAGATGCAGCACAAAGATGCCAACTATCTGCCGCGCATGTTCCGGGGTTTGTCAACTAGCAGCCTTTGCATTTTCACTGACTGCGAAACCGGCTCACTTGGTTGGATTTTTCGTGCTGCTGCAAGCCGTGGAACACATCATGTGCCGCCTTGAGCGCAATCTCGGGAATCTGGTAGCGGTCGAATATGATCTTGTAGAAAAAGTCCTGCAGCCGCGAGTAAATCAGCACACACTTTTCCGATCGCGCCGATGCAAGTAGCGGCCTCACAATGAAGCGGGGAAGCCCAGCTTCCTCGGGCACTCCGGTCTCATCGTACTTTTCCTCGAGTGCCCATCGCATGTCGTAGATTTCTTGGATAAAGCTGAGGAGCTTCTGGAGCGGATACGCGCGGTTGAGTGTCGGCTTGAAGCCCTTGCGGCTGTGATAGTACTCGCCCCAGATACTCAGGAAAGTCTTTGACGCCTGCAACTGAGGGTTTAGACTCCATGCCTCCCACTGACGCAAGGCTGATCCGAGCCTACATTTCGGTTTTCGTCCTCTGTCTCAACCGAGTCCGGATCCAGGTCGTCGTCGGCGCGCTTTTGCGTGCCAGAGGAGGACTCTACATCGCTAATCGGGGCCGAGGTTCTCAGTCGCATTGACGGGTGAATGAACCGGATATGTGTCCACGTAGAAGGCACGACGAGAGACTTGGAGACCAGCCCATTGTGCGGACAAACAACAGGCTTTTGGCCCCACCAAGATCCGCCAACACTGTCAGCATTTGGAGCTGTCCAAATACAAAAGCTTGAAAATCCTTGCACAACCTTTGCACCGCACTTTGCGCAAAACTTTGTGTCCGAGAATGACGCAAATGACTCGCCTCCGTCCAAGGAATACTGCAGCTGAATATTTCGGTCCGCGTGCGAGCTGTCAGTGGGCTGCCGAGCCGCATCCATGCGCGAGTCAACCGAAAATGCTTCTTACCACGGCGGCATATTTGCGAAGCGTCATATCTGTCAGTCTGTCAACTGTCGTGAGGTTTCTTTGCTCCTCGAACTTGCTCTGGATGAGCTTGAGACCGCTCGTGTGTTCCTCGAGCAGTTTGAGCTCGGCGAGCAGTTGGCTCATGCGGTTTTGAAACCCTCGCGAGAGATCATCGAGCTGCCGCCGTGGCGTTAAAACCCGCTATCATGCCCAAGTCCACGACTGGGACAGGCTCACCTCCTTCTCGAATGTCTCGGCGTCCTGCACCTCGAGACGCGGGCCATTGGTAACCCCCTGCATGATTTCGCGCTTTTTCCGAATCTGCGCAAGGGTCGCATCAAAGTCGTCGAGCTGGAAGTCCAAGATCTCGGCAAACTGTCGCTGAAGCTGCTTCGCCTGGTGCAAATCGTATGAGAGCATTCCCTGGAAGTTCCGCGCGTGTCAGCGAGCAAAGTAACGCAAACTCCACAGAGGCCTCGCCTGCCTTGGAATCAACGACAAGATCGTGTTTGTTGTTGTTGAGCTCGTCTTCGAGCTTGCTTGCTGTGCAACCAGACTAGAATCAGCATGCTTTCCATCAAACACGGCCTGCGAATCAGCCCCACCGTCTGAGGCGTCGTTATAGGCGGCTTTGAACATGGTGAGCTTCTCAATGATTGTGTTTGACTGGGTTAGGTTGGCCTGTGATACATACAAAGCGGCGAAGCGTCGTCAGCTTTGGTTGATCCTGCAGTTTTCAGCGCAAGATGCAATCAGACCTGCAGCTGCTCAATCTGTTTCTTGAGCTCGTCTTCTTCACGAATCGAGGCCATCCGAATTTCGTTCTTCTCGCGCTCGTGGCGCTGGATCTCTGATTCAAGCCGGGCAATGTCTTCTCGCAGCCGCTTCTGATGGTTCTCGTGCTCAGAGATCTCCTGCCTGGAGGAGGTCGTCAGACGAGAAGTCAATCGATACGTATTTTGAAAGCGATACGCACTTGAGGACAAGGTTCTTCTTGTATAGGATTTGCAAGTCATGGTCGCGAAACTTGAGCTTTTGGTGCAAGTCGTCCAGGACCGCATGTGTTCTTTGGCTTTCCGCCGCCCTGTGATACAAGAAGGCCTTCTCAGCAGCCCGGCTGGCCGGACGTGCATCCGTCTCACTCACCGCACTTGGTCAATGCGGTCAACCAGCGAAAAGAAAGGAATGCGTTCGACAAAAGGCTCGCGGTCCGCGGATGTCAGGCCTTTTGAAAACACGGACCGCTCGAGCTCGTCCTTGATGACCTTGAGGACCGGGCTGAAGGTGCCCGCCTGAGGTACGAGGTCGCCGAGGATGCGGAAGCAGCACATCACGCGCTCGCGCGACGGCGTCTTTGGGCCGCCTTCAAAGGCCTCCTTAAGCTGGACCTCGTAGATGAGCGCTGCGGTTGTTTACGCAGGAGTTGGTCAGCAAGCTAAAACGCATGAGCCTCCAAGGCAGCAAGTGCCTGCAGACGACTCCGACGGACCTTGAGACCTTGGTGCGATACGTGGCACGCGCTCAGGCCTGTCGCTACCTCCACCGGTGGCTGCATCTCCGCTGTCTGCGTTTGCATCCGCTGCGGACGAGTAGATGCTGAAAGCTGGCCGGCTTGTCATTGCGGCTCGGGGCAAGTCGCGAACCTTGCCCAAAATCGAGCATGAGCTTCGGCCGCGATCTATGGGTGAGGCGCCTGCTCGCTCGCGCATGTGTATTTCCGGCGGCTCCACACGTCCGCCAGATGCTCGCCTCGCCCTCCGCATATGGAGCCCACTTCAACCAGCGGCCGCAAGCCGCGATATCCGACCGCCTGCCATCGGTTTGTCCGTGCCGCAGACCCCTGAGCTGACCACACGCGGCTCGTATCTGGGTCGCCTGCGTGGCTGTTGTGTAATTTCCACGCATGCGGCACTATCTGCAGGACCAGGTTCCGCTGGTGGAGAGCTACGCCGACCAAGGCGCACAGTTCATGGAAAAGGTCAACGACTTTATGAAGCAGGTTGCGTCGATCGAGGCCGACTACGCACGCAGCATGCTCCGTGTCGCCAAACAGCACAAGGACGAGATCATGCGAAAAGCCTCCGACAAGAGCAGCTTTTCAAAGGCGATCCTTGGCAGGTGCGCAGCCGCGATGTGGTCATACGGGCTATGAAACCATCAAGCACCGGTGCTGACCAAGTCTGGTTTGCTTTTGGTCCGTTGATAGCACGCTTTCGCAAAGCTGGCTCGCTGTGTTGACGGAAACAGAGTCCATTGCAAACTACCACCTGGAGCTGAGCGAGAAACTCGACACGGATGTGCGCAAGAGCATCAAGCACCGCGGCAAGGACAATGAGAAGAGCAACAAGCAGGCACGGCACACCTGATCCGACGTAACGTCATCTGCCTCTCTGACTCGAGTAATCCTGGTGCAGCACTTTGACGAGATCCGCAAGGCCAACGCAGAACTCAAGAAATGGGTCGATGCCGTCGAGAAGGCGAGCCAAAAGTACGACAGAGCCATGAAAGATATGGAGTCAGCGCGGAGTGAGTTTGAGAGGGCCAACAAGGACCAAAACGCCACAAAAAAGCAAGTCGATCAGGTAGGAAGGCGCCGTTTACGGCAACACAAAGAGACACTCGCTGATTCAGCTCCCGTGACGCAGCTGCGCGGCGATTCCGAGAAGAAGGCGGTCGCAGCCCAAGAGGCCGGTGTCGCGTATAAGCAGTGCATGGCTCAGTGCAACGAGTATAAGAACAAGCACTTCAGCGAGATCATTCCTGGCCAGCTCGACGCAAGTCTCGATTTGCTCCCTGGCTATCGCCTGTCTTTCAGGACGAGAATTGACACTGTACCTCCGCCGATGTATGCCGAATGCAGGCGGTGCAGAAGGAAGACGAAGAAAACCGCATTCTGTTCAGCAAGGCGGCGCTGCAGAGTCATGTCGACCTCTACGCTGCAATGGCACCAAAGATGGAGCGCTCGGTTCAGCTCATGACGCAGGTCATTGCAGCCATCGATGCCAAGGCCGACATGGATATGCTGGTTATGATGAATCGCACGGGCGAGGCTCTACCAGGCGATCTGCACATCAGCGACACGCAAGAGGCAGACATTGGCAAGAAAACCTTACTGCGCGGTGCTCAGCGCACTCGCGACGACAAGAATGACGATCAGATAGAAGACCAAATCGTGGCCTTGCCTGGGAAGCAGGGACGCCGCAAGGCCGCGGATCGCGCAAAGCTACTCGAGAAGGAAGCCCTCGAGGTTGACAAAAAGCGCCAGGGTATCGACTTGCTCATGAGCGTCCTCTCAGAGAAGGTGCGCCGCTTATGCCACCATCACCTCGGTCGCCACCCCAAGCAACTGACCAAACGCTCAAGGCGAGCGCCAGCCCCGATGCACGCGCCATGGACGATCTCCTTGATGAGAAAGCGAATATTGAGAAACGCATCGACACGCTTCTCTCGAAGCGTCACAAGCTTATGGTGTATATCGCCGGCATCGATGGCACTGCGGCGCCTGAGCCGCCCACTCCGGCGCACCAACGGGCCGGCAGTTTCCACCCGCGCACGGCAACTTCGCCTTCGCCTGCGTCCGGAGGCACGGGCCAAACGCCTCAGCAGGCATCGCTCGACATGGATCTGCCCCGCAGCAAGGACAACATTGCAGGCTTTGGCATGGGCGACTCGCCGTCGTCCCAGATGAGCAATCCCTTTGCGCAGATGCACGGTCATTCGCAGAGCCTGAGCATGAGCCCTGCGGCCGGATCGGCGCATAGCCAGAGCCCGAGCCGCAGCGTGCAGCAGGAGAAGTTTAGCGGCATGATCCCCGTTGGCGACGCGGCCGTCAGCAAGCCGAGCTTGGGCCGCGTGCGTGTCGAGTATGATTTCGAGGCCGCTCCGTCTTCGCACGAAATGACAGTCAAGGCTGGCCAGATTCTCGACGTGCTGCAGAAGCAGGATGATGGCTGGTGGCTCTGCCGCGGCGACGGCCGTGAGGGCTTTGTGCCGGGCAACTACACTTCGCAGTGCAACTAAAGTCGTCACGTGCTCGGACGTGCGGCCAAATGTTGCCCGCCGTGATCCGAAAGTTTCTCCTCTCAGATGGCGACATCGACACTTGCGGGCGCCACTGCAAAGGCCATGCCGCTGAGCGTGCCGGCGCGTGACGGCTTTGCGCTGGCCGCCGTGCTGTTTGAGCCCAGCACACCTGCGCCGGCCAACGCACCCATCGTCGTCATTGCCTCGGCAACGGCGACGCCTCAGGGCTTCTACGCTCGCTTCGCCTCTTTCCTCGTTGAGAACGGCGTCGCCGCGGCGATCACGTTCGACTACAGAGGCGTCGGCGGGTCGATGCCGCCGAGCAAGTCGCTGCGCGGATTCGTGGCGGACATCAACGACTGGGCGCGGCTCGATACGCCGGGCGTCACCGACTTCATGCGTGCTCGCTTTGGCACCTCGCGCGAGCTCGTCGCCGTCGGCCACAGCGTCGGCGGGCATATGATCATGCTTCACCCGGACCAGGAGCATGTTGCCCGCAGCGTGCAAGTCACTGTCGGTACGGCATACTACGGGAGCTATACGTTCCCAAAGTCCATGCGGATGGCCGTCATGCACTACGTTCTCTTCCCGGGCCTCGTGGCGCTCTACGACTACTTGCCCTCGGGCGACCTCAACATTGCGGGCTTGACCAATCTGCCGGGCGGCGTTGGCAAGCAGTGGTCGTACTGGTCCCGCGCGCGGAGCTACTTTGCCAGGGAGCCTGAAAACGCCGCACATGCGCGCGCGTGGACTGGCAAGTCCATGCTGCTGTCCTTCACGGACGACAACTCCATCGATGCTCGCCACACCTCCGACATGCTCGAGTTCGTGCCCAACGGGCAGGTCGAATGGATCTACCTTGACCCTGCTGACCTGGGGCTCAGCAAAGTGGACCACATGGGCTTCTTCTTCAAGGCAATGCGCGAGGCGCTGTGGAAGCCGGTGCTCAAGTATATTCTCACTGGCGAGATCCCACCCGAGCTGGCGACCAAGAACCGGCGGCTGAGCAAGCCGCCGCTGCGCGCCAAGCTGTGAGGCGTCTGCGCCAGCGGCCGCATGTATTCTGAATGAAGCCTGCTCGCTCAGCTGTGCCGCATTGCACCGTGGTCTCGCCCGGCGAAGCGAGGAAAATGGCGCGGCCGACCGGCCAGTCTGACTTGCCTGCAAACAGCAGCGATGGAGATTGTCTATGTGTATCAGCGCAAGCGGAAGGACTTTGGCCGCCAGCCACTCTTCTCGGAGAAGCCCGCGGAGCTGTCGGTCAGCGTGCCGCCCGACCCATCGTATATGAAGAACTACGCCGAGCGCAACCCGTGCCAAGCCGAGGTTCAGTGCGCTCCAGAGAAGTCGGAGCACGAGGTGGGCGTGTTTGCGGACGGAGATTCGCGAGCGTGCGGTCCAGGCCCAGGCCGATGGCGCCTTGCGAGGTGTGCGGCTGCCGCACGCCTGTGAGGGTCTGCTCTGGCGCTGCCTAGCATCACTCTGCACCCGCGGAGGCACTTGAGCATCTGGGAGGCCGACCATCGGTCGTCAGCCGGACGTGGTTGGGTGCCGGACGCGCCGCCATTGTTGTTGTGTGGTCGTCGGCGACCTGGCTGACATGAACCACGACGCCGCCACACAGGTAAACACTGAGAGCTTCTCGTTCACAAACCGCGGCATCTTGCACACCCAAGGCGGCTGGCCCAAGGATGTCGACCCCAATGACGTTGAACACACGATTCGATACAGAAAGAAGATCGAGAAAGACGAGGAGTACATGCGCGCAATCAAGGCGCTGGGCGATGTGCGCGCACACGCTGCAGTCCCGGTTACTGCCGCTGGATGCTGATTGCGACTGCACGGCAACGCAGTCCATGGAGCACTGCATCAAGCAGAACAACGCCATCGACATTTACGAAGAATACTTTGTCGAGGCCGTCGACAGCATTTCGGCTGAGCCTCCAGCAGCAAAGTCCATCAATGTGTACAGGTGCGTTGTTTTCCAGGCCCGCTGCATATCACAGCGCGGGAGCTGAGTCGCTTGGCGAGAACAGAGACCCCAACTCCATCAAGCGCGCGGCCTCGTACTTGTCGTGGTATCCCGACGACGGGCACAAGATCGCTGTCGCGTACTCTGTTCTCGACTTTCAGGCTATGCCGGCAAACATGTCGCTCGACTCGTACATCTGGGATGTCGAGAACCCAAACTCGCCCGAGCAGACGCTTTCGCCAAACTCACCGATCGTCTGCATCAAGTACAACCCAAAGGACCCGCACATCCTCGTCGGCGGCTCGTACAACGGCCTGCTGTGTGAGCCCGCTGCCGCGGGGTGCGTTTGCTGCCTCTTTCAGCGTCGACGCTGACTCGGTTGTCTTCTGCAGCGTTCTGGGACACGCGCAAGGGATCGTTTCCCGTCGATACGTCGCCTATTGAAAAAAGCCACCGCGACCCTGTCTACAACGTCGCATGGGTCCAGTCCAAGTCAGGTGCTGCCGCGCGAGGTGCCGCACTTGTAACGGCGCATGCACACGGCTGATATCGGGGCAATAGGCTCCGAGTTTTTCTCGGTCTCGACCGACGGGCAGGTCCTTTGGTGGGACATACGCAAGCTCAGCGAGCCAACAGAGACAATGCTCATTGATCCCGAAAAGAACGGAACGATTGTTGGCGGCACAGTGCTCGACTTTGAGACAACCATGGTTTGTGGCCCTCTGGTCACTTGGCTTTTCTCCGTGACGAATCACTGACTGTTCTGTCGCACTGCAACTCAGCCGACCAAATTCATGATCGGATCCGAGAACGGCAGTGTGTTCATGTGTAACAAAAAAGCCAAGAACCCGTCCGAAAAGATCACGCACATCTATCCCGGCCACCACGGCCCAGTGTATGCGCTCCAGCGCAATCCCTTCTTCCTCAAGAACTTCCTGACAGTGGGCGACTGGAAAGCACAAGTGAGATGAATGCGCACTGCAAGCGTCCCGCCACATCGCCGAGCTCATTTTAGAACCCGCGCCACGCACAGATCTGGTCCGAGGACGTGCGATCGCCAATCATGTCGACAAAGTACAGCATGCACTATCTGACCGATGGCTGCTGGAGCCCGGCGCGGCCTTCGGTCTTCTTCACGTCCAAGATCGACGGTACATTTGATGTTTGGGACTACATTTTCAAGCAGAACGAGCCAACGTTGACGGTGCAGGTTGGTGTCGACTTGGCTGCCGAGCGGTTCGCCTGGAGCGTGGAGGGCTGATCCAATGCGCCGTCGATTGCGCGCATAGGTGTGCAACTCGCCGATCCACTGCATCAAGGCGCAAGAGCACGGCAAGATCCTTGCAACGGCTGCACGAGACGGCTCAACAACCATCTTTGAGCTGTCCGAGGGCCTCTCGCGGCTGCAGAACAACGAAAAGTCCATCTTTTCACAGATGCTCGAGCGCGAGGCCAAGCGCGAAAAGACGCTGGAGAGCTCGGCGCGCGAGAAGCGCATCAAAGCGGCGCAGAAGCGTCCCAACTCTGGCGCGTCGCGGCCCACCGGTGCCGCACTCGAGGAGCTGATCAAGACATGCGAGGAAGACTTTTTCAGCTACATCGACGACGGATCGGGTCTGGTCAAGGAGGCTGCAATGGCGCGCATTCAGGAGTTCGACAGCAAGACCGGAGGCGACAGCGCGACGGCCGCGCCGGCAGCCGACGGCGCATCTGCGGCGGCAGCCGAGCCGGCCGCCCCCTGAGGCGGTACATCGCGAGGCCCCAAGGGTATGCGTAATAAAGCGGGCGCTCCGCCCCTGCCCTTCAACACACAACACACACGCCCCCTGAGGCGGCGCAAGCTGACGCCTCCATCAACGAGCGCGCATAAATGGTTCATTGGAGGTCAGACATAGCCGATCACATCGGCGGGATACTCAACACGCTTGCTGCACTTGATCGACATCTCTTTGCCGATGAAGCGCTCGATGATGTGCAGCGAGAGATCGAGGCCGCTTGTCACGCCGCCTGCAGACAGCACGTTGCCGTCATCGACGAAACGCTGCTTGACAACGGGCACGCCCGTCGCGGCCTCGAGGTCCGCCCACGCCGCGTGATGCGTCGTTGCCTTGGTCGATGCGTTGATGATGCCGGCCGCAGCGAGCAGCATCGCGCCGGTGCACACCGAAGCGAAGATAGTGTCCTTCCGCATGGCGGCAATGGAGCGCAGCACCCCCGGAATCTCGCCGGTCTGGTACTCGGCCCATGTTCCGACAGGTGCGCGGGCAGCCCAGCCGCCGCCGGGCACCACAACGACGTGAGCCTCGCCGGGAACCAGGACCTGCCAGGGTTTCAACTCGATGCCGTGCGTCAGGACCACGGGGTCAGAGGACCCGACGCGGACCAGGCGAACGCGCATCGGCGCGCCGGCAAGCTCGGCGCTGCGCAGCACCTCGAGCGGCGCGATGATGTCGAGCTCGTCTGCGCCGGGGTAGACGAGGATGTCGATGATGAGCGGGTTCTCGGGCGTGGGCGGCGGGGTCATGTGGGTTGCTGCTTGTTGGGGAAGGTCTTGGCCGCGCAGGCGGTGCGGCCATATGCGCGCGCATGACATGGACGTGCATACTTGGCGCGGCTTGGCGAATATTGCCCTGCTCCGGGAACACACCACCTCGTCCGATCGCCGCTGCGCCGGCGACGCCCGCCCACATGCCGAGCAAGAAGAAAGGCGGCAGCAGCAACAAGACAAGCAGCACCGCCGCCAGCGCACCCGCAACCGCCGCCAGCCCCTCGGACGCCTCCGTCTCCGTCCCGCCGCCTGCACCAACCGCCGGACCCGCCAACAACAAGAAGCCGAGCAACGCCAGCCCGGCGCCCGCCGTCCCGCCCGCGCCGCCAAAGGTTGTTGAGCCCGCCGTCGCTCCCGCCGCAGGCCCCGCGAGCC
>JADGIZ010000096.1:10759-27062 GCA_027604665.1 Polyrhizophydium stewartii | reverse complement strand
GTTTGCCGCTCTCTCCTTGCTTGCTTGCGCCTTTCCGTCCTCTAAAATCTCAACCCCCACCATCAGCAGCACCACCACCATCGTGACCAACACCATGACCCTGGCACCGTCACCCCACCCATCCCCTGACACCGTTTTGTTTTTGTTCTTCATGATCCGACTTGAATCTCCCCTCTCCCCGCACACTCAATCCTGACGTTGATCCCTGCTCGGCGAGCCAATAAGACGCTTTCTTTGCGCCGCCGTGCGCCTGCTTGGACGATTGGCCCTTGTGTGTGTGTGTGTCAGTGGTCGGCTCCAGACCCGAGGCGTGCGGTGGTGCAGCGAGAAGGCGCAGTTTCGATTTTCCCCCAAAGTCAGCCTCATGCCCGACGCCTCGCACAAGTCGCCACCGGATCCGTTGCCGTTGCTGCTGCCGAAGCAGCAGCAGCCGCAGCAGCCGCAGCAGCCGCAGCAGCCCGTATCACGGCCCGACCTGCCGTCGAACCTGCCCGAGCTCGAGTCGCGCCTCGGCTGGAGCGGCCTGCTCGCCAAGGCCGTCGCCTTTGCACGCTCGGTCGAGAGCGTCTCGCGGCCGGGGGCGACGGCGACGGGAGGAACCCAGTACCACCCCCTGGCCGTCAAGTACCTTGCTGCCAACGAGAAAGCACGCTCGTTCCTGCGCGGCCATCTCGCCGACCTCGAGCTTATGCTCGAGGCGCTCACCCAGCTCGACTTTGCCGTGCAGGTACTCCTCTTGCGGGGGCTCGCCGGCCTCGTCATGCGATATGTCGACCCGCTCAACACGGCCATGAAGGTGCGGCCGCCCGGCTGTCGCTGACCGCGGCGCCGTCTGCCTGGCTGGCCAGTGACGCCAGCCGGCTGTCCGGGTCCGCCGCGGCTGACCCGCCAGCTGGCGACATGTCCGAATGCACTCCGACAAGGTTCTCGGCCTTCCGACCGTTCTCAACAGCGACTCGGCGGCCGCCCTCGAGCAAGCCGATATCAACAACATGGCGACTCGCATCAGCGTGCATATGGCCGCCAGCAGAAACGGAAAGTTCCCTTGGACATCTCGGTGTGCACCTGCTGACCCGCGTGGACCGCGATGCCGCGCGATGCCGGGCTGACGCTCGTCGGCGCAATCCAGGCTTGTCGAGTCGGCCGCGTTCGTCAGAACCAGACCCGCAGCCGATGCTATCCCCGACGCCGCGATGGCGCACCGGCTGCAGCACATGCTGGACGCCAGCGTGGCCGACGCCGTAGCGCGCTCGGGCCGCAACCCACGGCCCGGCGCGAGCGAGCTGCTCTGCCAGATCCAGGTCGGCGTCAGCAGCCTCGAGATTGGCCGTGGCTGCATCGGCAGCGTCTTCCGCGGCCGCTGGAGAAGCAAGGACGTCGCCGTCAAGCTGATCGAAGGCGTCCACTCGGACGCTGCGCTCGCCGAGCTCGAGGCCTGTATCGACTTGTGGCAGCGCTTTCACGACCAAAAGTTTATGCGTGTTGAGGCCAAGTTTTTGAATGCCGACAAGCCGATGCTCGTGCTGCCGCTCATGTCGACCAATCTCTGGCGGTTTATGAAAGATAATCCGGACCTGCCGCTTCCGGCTCGCATCTGGATCCTCACCGAGATCGCGGACGCCGTGGCCCAGATCCACGCCGTGGGGTCTGACAGCATACATGGCGGCATCTCTCCAAGTAACGTGTTCATCAGTGAGTCGCACAGCGGTACTGCCGCCGTATCGGCCATTAATTTTGGCTGACGCGCTCGTCCTTGTTCCAGATGAGATGGGCGGCGTCGTGATCAGCGATATTGCCCTGGCATGCATCAAGAGCATTTCCGCGTCAGCCATCAAGGAGCGCGAAGACGAGTTCCGCTGGCGCGCGCCCGAGCTGTACCGCGCCAACGCCAAGCCCAGCCAGAGCAGCGACGCCTTTGCGTTTGGAATGTTGGCCTACTTTGTGATCACTGGCCACCAGGCGTACGACACGGAGATATCGCCTGAAGCCATCCGCAAGGCCGTTCGCAGCGGGACCATGCCGACGCTTCCGCGCCCGATCCCCGCGCTACTCCACTGGATGCTCTGCGAGTGCCTCAAGACAAAGCCCACGGACCGGCCCAGTTTTTCGACCTTGTGCGGCTTGCTGCGGAGCACGTCGCAGTCGTCTGCCCCGGTGCTTGAGGTCACCCTCCCGGATCAGACCGAGCAGAGAGCGCGCGCTTTACTGAACTCCACGAGTGTGATATTGCCCACTGGCTCGGAGGCCGATGCTGTCGGAAGCTCCGAGTCGGAAGACACCAGCAAGGACCCTGATCTTCGGGTCAGCAGCGGCGGCAGCGCACAGGTGTGTTCATTTCTCGGTCGATGCCTGATGTTGATCGGCTGCGTGTTGACGCCATGCATCTTGTTGATTTTCGAACTGATCCTGCTCTCGCATCTGCGTCGCCGCTGCCCGCCAAGATGCTGGCCGCGGAGCCGCGGAGCCTTGCGAAAGCTGCGTCGCCGGCAGCGACGCCGGCGCCAGCGCCAACTCCTGCGCCTGCGCCGACTCCTGCGCCAGCGCGTGCCCCCACCGCCGCTCCAAAGTCTGCACCTGCACCTGCACCAGCGCCAGCGCCTATATCGTCGCCAGTACCTGCTCCGGCGCCTGCAGCTACACGTCTGCCTGCAACTACTACGACTTCGGCGCCTGCCCCGACGCCTACGCCGGCCCCGACCCCATCGCCGGCCCGCACGTCTACGCCTGCGCTTGCTCCGACTCCTGCGCCTGGCCGTGCATCTGCTTCCACCTCTGCAGCTGCGTCTCCTTCAAGACCTTCCTCTGCTGCGGCAACGGCCTCGTCGTCCCGTGCAGCCCATTCAACGCCGACCAGTCGGCCCTCTTCGCCCACCCACCCCAAGACAGCGGCCGCCAGGCCACCGCAGGTCACGAATGCCGCACCGGCAGAGCCTCTGCAGAAAACAAAGCCGGCCGCCGCTGCACAGGCGCCAGCCGCTGTGGTCTCGACCCCGGACTTGTCCGGCTTGCCGCCCGCCTCCAAGGACGTCGAGACACTCTTCCGAGCGCTGCCCCAAATGTGCAGCGCCGTCGTGTTCAACCGCGCAACCTGGACCAGATTCACCATCACGGAGCGCACAAGCGCAGACGGCACGGCGCCGCCGTCCAAGAAGAGGATGATTGAGTGGGCCGGTGGCGACCAGCACATTGTTGCGCTGTATGTTGTTGTTTTTTCGCCGCGACGCCATTCGGATGGATTGATAGCGTCGCTGCTGTGTTTGCTGACGCATCGTGCCGTGCATTCAGGCGTCTCTCGTACCAGGCGATTCCCACGTTTCCCCGAGACTTGTGTCTTATCACGGGCATCCGCGAGCTGTGAGCCACACTGGCGCATCGGGGGGCGCTGCCTGCTGCCTTCGCGTCTGACCACGCTGTTGCAGCAACCTATCCCACAGCAACATCAAGGGGCCTGTGCCGACCGAGATTACCCGCCTCTCACACCTCGTCCACCTTGATCTGTCGCACAATGAGTTCAATGGCGGCATTCCTGGCGGTCTGTCCAAGCTGAAGCAGCTCAAGACCATGTGAGGGGGTTTGATGCGGGCTCGTCTGGCGCACTTTGGCTGCGTTGCACGCTGACACAACCGCGACTTGCAGTCACCTGAACAACAACAAGCTCGGCGGGCATATTCCATCGGACCTGGGCAAACTCCAGAACGTTACCGAAATGTGCGCCTGCCGCACGTCATTGTACTCGCGCTTGTGAATGCTGACGCGAGAGAATGTGCAGCTGGCTTCATGATAATGCACTCTCGGGCCACATCCCCGTGCAACTGGGCAACATCAACCACCTTTTGAGCCTGTAAGCGCGCATGTTCGCTAGTGGCTCGGCTGATCGTGTGCGGCGTGCTTACGTGTTTTTTTAGGCGGCTTGGCAATAACAAGCTTGCTGGTAGCATCCCTCACGACATATTCAAGATCAAGAAGCTGCGTGTGCTGTGAGTCTAGCGTCGGCTTCTTGGTCAGTTCGTTTGTTACGTCTGTCGGCGCTAACCAGCGTCGCTCTCGGATGCAGCGAGCTGAATGACAACGAGCTCACCGGCCCGATTCCGCTGCACGTCGGCAACTGCACCGAGTTGCTTGAAGTGTACGAGCCTTGTCTCTCGCATCGTACAGTATGCCGAGGCCTTGCGCGCTGACAAAAACAACCGCGCAGGCGCATGGGCGGCAACAAGCTCAGCGACCGCATCCCGCACGAGTTTGGCAAGCTGAGCTCGCTCCAACTCCTGTGAGCTGTGCCTGGCTGCTGGCACATGGAAGTGATTCGAGGCGACTGACATTTCTTCATGCAGCGACCTTTCGCGCAACGAGTTTGGCGGGTTCTTCCCGACCCCGCTCACGGGATTGGATAAACTCAAGACGCTGTGCGTGGCGGCAGGCAGAAAGTGCGCTTGCCATGCGCTGACGCATCGAGTACCGCAGAAACCTTTCACGCACTGCCATCGTCGGCCTGATTCCAACGCAAATCACTGATATGAGCGGATTGGAGATTCTGTGGGTTGCGGGCGGCGTGCGGGCTGCTGCGATTGCTTCCGCGAAGCTGACCTGCCAACTCATGCGGCACAGCGATCTGTCGCATAACAAGTTGGATGGGCCGATCCCCCAGGATATCGACAAAATGAGTCGGTTGAAAGAAATGTGCGACCGGGCAGGCTTTTGGCGCAAGCGGTGCGCGAAAGGTGATGCGGCAAGCTGGACTGACGCTTTCGGCTCTGTTGGCAGGATCCTGTGCGGCAACGGTATCTCTGGCTTTATCCCACCTTCGATTGGCAAGCTCTCTAGTCTAGAAGTCTTGTGCGTTGCCCTTGTGTGGTTGGATTACGTGTCTCGGTTATGGGGCTGACAGACTGCGTGCGTTTTGTTTGTGCAGGGACTTTTCGCACAACAAGATGCGCGGACTGATCCCGCGCACCATCGGTAAACTCAAGAGCCTTCGCCGCCTGTGAGGCTTTGGTGCTGCATGTGCCTTGCTCGCGGACTTCAAGTTGTCGTGCTGACGCCGCGAGTGCCCAGCGAGCTGCACCATAACCGTCTGATTGGGCCTATTCCGCGAACCATCTCCAAGCTCACGCAACTCACGGAACTGTGCGTGTCTTGCCGGCGTTTGATGGCTGCCAAGCATGCTGTGGAAGCTGACTGCGCGGCTGCAGGCCGCTCAACAACAACTTGCTCAAGGGCCTGATTCCGATTGGAATCGGCAAACTGACGAGGCTGACCAAAATGTATGTCGATTGCGTTTCGAGGATCCGGTGGCAATCGGCCGTCTCGCTGACGCTGCCTGGCCCGTCAGCTCGCTCGCCAACAACGAGCTATGCAGCCCGATCCCTTGGCATCTGTCGAAGCTCGCCGAGCTCAAGGAACTGTGAGTGCTGCGGTGCTCTTTGGAGCATCTGGAGCACGGCTTTGCTGACTGATCGGCCCTTTTGGACAATCCAGGAATCTGAGCAACAACAATCTGTATGGATTTATTCCGTCCGAGATGGGCAGGCTCGAGTCGATCGAGATTATGTGAGATGCCCTGATGGCTGTCCTGGCACGTGTCTGATGACCGATCTCTGTCGTCGAATGTTAACGGTCGCTTTGCGGCGCTTTGAAGCAACTTTTCCAACAACCAGCTCACGGAAAGCATTCCTGCCGAGCTCGGTGACTGCATGAACCTCAAGTCCATGTGGGTTGAGATGCACTGTCGTGTGTGAGCCGGCAGGCATGCTGATGACGCCGTCACGGGCAGCAACGTTGCTGGCAACAAGCTCAGCGGCAAGGTGCCGGACTCGCTCGGTGGGCTGGCCGAGCTGACCGAACTGTGCGTGCGCTGGGAGTCGCTCTATCGACTAGAGATGGCCTGCGGCTGACGAATGAGCACTTTTGTGCAGGATCATCGACGACAACAACCTTGAAGGCCCGCTGGACAGGTCGCTCGAAAGATTTGCGCTTGGAAAGCAGCAGCCAAAGTGAAGGGCTCCACAAGAACATGGCGCTTGGATACAATAACGACCCTCGGCTGATGCTCAATGTCAAGCGATTGTCGCTCGAACCTTGCAAATGCCCAAGCTCATCATCCAATGAACCGCATTTGAACTCGCTCGATGCAGATAGGCTTCGGCAGTGTGGCACAAGATCCAGCTGGCTTCATTCGCACAGGCCCAGAGTAAAGCTTGGCGGTCGCTCTCTCGACCTTGCTCGTCGGAAGCTCGCCCGCAGTTGCCCATGCGGCGCAACACCAAGCCAGCCGACGGGCACGACCGCAAGCGAGCAAACACGGCGGGCGGGCCAGTTCGTGCTGGCGAGCCTCCCCGCGAGACGGTGTCGCCGCGCGGCGAGCGCACCCGCGCTCCGGACAGCGACGGCGTGCGGCGGCTGCCGCTAGCGAGCCCCACGGCCCGCTTCCAGCCCAGCACCTTCACGTTTCCCACCGAAATCGGGTGCTTCTCGTTCGGCCCTGACCGGGTTGCCCAGCAGCAGTCGCGCGCCGAGCTGGTGCGGGCCGGCGGCCTCGGCCCCCGACGGCGGCCGGCGCGGGGCTGACCCGTGCGCTTCCAGAAGTACTACTGCGAGCCCGACCCGGGGTGCAACCTGTCGGACGGGTTCCCGGACCGGTTCATCCAGCGAGCACCCACGGCCGAGCATTTGGACGCGCTGCTCGAGTGCCTCGACGACGTCAACGCCACGCGCCGGGATCTGGCCAAGGAGCCGATACGCCCGGCCCTGTGCACATGTGCGCCGCGAGCCGCCGCGGAGCCTGCCGGCCGTGCGCACCGAGCGCTGAAGAGCCTGCCGACGCAGGGAGAGGCATCATGACCAAGATCATGTGCACGCCGTACTCGACGCGGGACGAGTGGCAGCTCAACGCAACACTCTTCAAGGTCTGCATCTCGAGGTCCTCCGCGTGCATGCATGCGTGAGTGAGTACGGACGACGCTGACTCTCCTTGCGGCGAATTCGCAGGGGACCGTCTTTCTCGAGGAGCGCGAGGAACCAGAGGCCGCGGCCGCCAAGTATGGGCGAAGCGACCGCGACCGGCTGTTCACGTACTGGGGATACAAGTTCGAGAGCCTGGCCACCGTGCCGGTGCCGCCCTCACAGCTGCAGCCCGACGACCCCGTGCTGCGCGAGCGCAGTGCCCAGGTTGTCGACACCAACGTGCAGTTCTGCAGCGTGTTCCGCGCAACACTTGGCAAGCACGATATGGTGCTCGGCGGCGAGGTCGACTGCTTGATCCGTGCGTGTGCGACTCGAATGTACGCCTGGGTGTGATCGACACGATGCAGCGTGTTGACGAGCGACTTGGACAGGCGAGCCGCGGCCTGACGAGCGCGTCCAGAATGCATACGCAGAGCTCAAGACCAACCGCGTCATCACCGATCCGCGGCAGCAGAATAGCTTTGAGAAGTGGGGGAAAGCCTTGCTCACCCTCGCTGCGCAGTCAAAGGCTGACGGAAAGCCCTCCACACGATCGGGGCAGGTTCAAGCTGCTGCGCGTGTGGGCGCAGTCCTATCTTGCCGGTGTACCCAACATCATCTTTGGCTTCCGCACCGACGACGGCCGCCTGTCCCACACCAAGCGATTCGAGACCGCCGAGCTGCCGCGGCTCGTGCGCGGCAAGCCGGGCATGTGGGACCCCAACCGCTGCATCGCATTCGCCGCGGAATGCCTGACGTTCATCAGAGACGCCGTCACCGTGGACGACCGACGCACGGTGTATCTCGTGCGCTTCAACCCCTCGGCGCTCGCCGTCGAGATCCATCCGGCCGAGACAGACAGCCCGCGTGCCTTTCTTCCTGGGTTTTGGGAGGGCTGAGCGAGGCCGGCCGTCGGCGATAAAGTTTGGTCGGCCTTCTGGCGTCCTGCGGCATCCAGGCCCGATCGCGTCTTGCCCAGCAACGCTGCCTGTCCGGACAGATGCAGATTCGGACGCGCAGCCAGAGGAAGACGGCGTCCGGTACCCCCGCTGTGGTCGCGGCCGAGGCGGCCCCCCAGAGCCCCGCCAAGCGAGCCAGGCGCGGCAAGCATGCGGGCGAGGCGGCCGTTGAGCCGAGCAGCGACTCGGCGCCGGCCGCTGCTCCCGCCGCCGAGCCAGCGTCGCCTCCAAAACAGCGCACCCGGCCCATCGCGGCCTCGACGCCGTCGCGGTCGGAGAAGCGGCATGGGCTGCTCGAGGCCGCGGCGGTCGGCGCTGCTGCTGCTGCTGCGTCGGCAGCAGTGACAGCAGCAGCAGCAGCAGCAGACGCAGACGCACCCAACACGCCGCGCACGCCTCGCACACCGCACCGCGCTCAGACCCCACGCACGCCGCGCACGCCGGCCAGCGTCTATCTCGAGGCCAAGTCGGTCTTCCACCGCTGTGCGACCCCGTCTCGCCTCGTCGGCCGGGATGCAGAGCGCCGTGCGATCCGCCGCTTCATCGAAATACATGCGCTCGAAGGCGTGCCTGGTTCGCTGTACATCTCTGGATACCCCGGCACGGGCAAAACCGCCCTGCTCGACGAGGTCTGCCGCAACATGGCAGCCGAGATGAAGAGCGCGGCTCGCAAGGTCACTCTTGTCAAGCTCAACTGCATGAACTTTACCCAAGCTGGAAGCATATTCGCTGGACTGCTGCAAGCTGCCACGGGAGAAACTGTGCCGGCCAAGAGCGGGCTCAAAAGCCTCGAGCAAGTCATCATGCCCGGCAGTAAGTGTTCCGGCGACAAGGAGGCAGGCAACTCGTTCTTGTGAGTGCAGCCACTACGTGCTCATGTGTATTTGCGGCCTATGAATGACATATACAATGCCATTCGTGGCAGTCTGTTTATTCTCGACGAGCTTGACCAGCTCATCAGCCGCGACCAGGAGGCGCTCTATCAGCTGTTCACCTGGGCTCGCGCGCCGCACGGCCGGATGGCGCTCATTGGCATCTCCAACGCCATGGACCTCACGACCCGCTTCCTTCCTCGTCTGCGAGCCAAGGACTGCGAGCCGCAGCTTCTCAACTTTGATGTCTACAAGGTCACCGAGATCGCGGCCATCATCAAGGATCGGCTGCTCATGATCGGCGCGGGCGATGGTGGCGACATGCACGAAGTCGATGGCCACGTGCCGTCGACGCCGAGCAGGAAGCGAACGCACGACGAGATCTCGGGTCCGGAAATCGCTGCTCCTGCGGCACCGGGCGGCGTCGGCGATCATCGTGTGGGGTTGACGCTCATCCAACCCATGGCAATCGAAATGGCGGCCCGCAAGATCGTCGACACGGGCGACGTGCGCAAGGCGTTGGATGTCTGTCGGTGCGTTTAGGCACGGCCATCTCGTGTCTGGCTTTTGCCTGTGCTGTACATGTATCCGGGAGAGCGCTGACAAGTGCGCCAGCCATGCAATCGAGATGGCCGAGGCCGAGGAGCGCCAACGCGTTGCGTCGCTCTCTGCTTTGACGCCGCGCAAGCCGCCGTCGCTCGCAGCTGCACTCGCCGCCGCAGCCGCCGAGCCCGGATCGCCCAAATCCGGCAGCGACGCAACCACATCTGTCGCGGCCCACCCAGCGGCGCTCTCAGCAGCGCCGGTTGTCTGCAAAGTCACCATGAAGCATGTCCTGCAGGCAACATCGGCCATCTTTGGCTCCCCCAACGCCAACCGCATCAAGGCGCTCAACATGCATCACAAGCTCGTGCTGTGCGCGCTTGTCGTCATGAAGCAGCACGCCGTCGCCGACTTTACAGTCGCCAAGGTGTACGAAGTGTATCTGGCGCTCGCCAAGAACGGCAGCATGGTTGCACCTGTTCACCGCACCGAGTTCAACGACTTGGTCATGACGCTCGAGACGCAGGGGCTTGTGCATCTGCACAGCCGCCGCAAAGTGGATGATCTCGCCAACAAGACGGCGTCGCTTATTGTGCGCGCAAGCGATGTCGAGCAGGCAGTGTCCAGCGTGCCGGTGCTTGCAACACTGCTCAAGGACGCCAAGACCGTCTTGCAGAATGCAAAGATTGTCTGACTCGTACGCGCCTGCCCTTTTTGGACCAAATCAGACCAACACCTTGGTAAGACGGACGAAAAGAATGGTCTTTAATTGCCTTGCAATTCAGCGAAGCTGGAAAGCAAAGAAAATGCGGCGCGGCGCGGGATGGGGGCTGCCGGAGATTAAAACTCGTTGACCTCGGTCACCTTCTTGCCGTTTTGTCGCGTATCTGCAACGGGTGCCGTGCTGGTCTTGCCGACAATGCGTCTGAGGTTGTCGCTCATGTAGAACGGCTTTTCGGGCGACCCGTCGTTTGTCTCGCAATCCTCGAGGAACGACAGAAAGATGGTGTCGATGGCCATGTGGAAGATGGAGAAGAAAGCGGTGGCGACCATGTACGCCTCGACCACGACGATGATGATGGTGATGAAGGGGAAGTTGACGTTGGCATACATGTCCGACTTGTAGTTGAGCCACAGGTAGCACAGGAAGCCCGCGGCAGCCGTCACGGCGAGCTTGGACAGAATGAGCACAAAGTCGGCCACAAAGTCGACGGCGACGAGGCGCAGCGCATTGCGCACGAGCAGCGACGACGCAGCCGAGGCTGACTTGAAGAACGCAGTGCCCTTGATGGCAATGTAAATATACGCGTTCTTGTTGATGAACTTCATCGTCAGCTCGATGCACTTTGCGCAGCACTGCAGACACGCCACAATGGCCTGGAAGGTTCGGTTGCCGCTCTGTCTCGCGCGGCGCTGCAGGAACATGAGGATGATGCGCACGAGCTCAACGATTGCAATCAGAAGCGAGCCGAGCGCCACGGAGCCGAGGTGGTAGCGGCACACGCGGCCAAACGAATGCAGCACAGGCAAGTGCTGGCGCGTCTTCTTGTCAAGGCTCCAGTACCAGCTTGCGACGGCGCCGGCAATGGTGATCTGGTTGATGCCCGAGAGAAATACAAACATCCAGATGCAGCCAAAGAGATGGTACCAGATCAGCTTATTACTCATGTCGGGATCCGTGATTTTAAGGCTTCCTGCCGAGATGCTGACCGAGCCGTTTGGGGTGAAAAGATACAGCATGATCGCCACAAAGTAGATGATCAGGAGGATGATGCCTGCATAGATCCACATGGGGAAGAAGACTGCGCTCGTGGTGTCAGTTGCCGCGGCTGTGGTGCGCGTTGGCGAGCCGCAGATGCCCACCGATCAAGGGCATCGTTATCAGCGCACGGCTGGCCTCTTTGATGATCTGGACTGCAATGCGGATTCGCTTGATCATGGCGATCGTGATGAGCACCAGAAGAGCAGCAATTACGCAGCACACAATGAATGCGACTTGCGACCACGTGACCTCGTATTGGCTGGCGGTCGTCTGGGTGTTGAGCGTCGTGCCGGCCGACGAGCTCGACGACGAGCCGCTGTTGAAGGCCGTGAGCTTGGCCTGCCAGTAGTAGTACAGCCATACGGAGGCGCCAATGAGGATGCCGTTTGCTGCGAAAACGACGAACCACACAAACGGACCCGCGAACCATTGCAGCAGCACTAGCCAGACAAAGCACACCACGAGGCTGATGGCGAGAAAGACGGCAATGACCGGCCAGGTTGTGAACAGGTCTGTGATGATCTGCATGGCCGTGCTCCGCCCGTTGGAGAGCATGCTGTTTGTGCTGACGGTCGTGTTTCCGGCCGAGGGCGACTGGCTGATGAGCGTGGCCGAGATCGCGTCGACGGGGATGCAGCGGTTGAGGATCGGCGTTGACTTGTAAGTGTACGCGCTGCACTTGCCCGCGGCAATGCGCGAGGCAATGGTCGTCGATGGCGTCGAGGCGTCCGGCGTCTCTGTGTAGAGGCAAATGACCGTCGAGTACGTGGTCGTCAGCGCCGAGTCGGTCGGGCACGACTTGACGCAGACGCCGTATGACAGCGAAACGGGATCAATGTAGTACAGATACGGCTTTGCAGAGACATCGCTGGCTGTCGTGGCCGTCGCATTCACATAGCCGCAGTACTGGCCAAGGTAATCCGTCGGGGTGCTGCTCGAGCAGAGGTGGCCCGGGCAGGGTCTCGTCAGCAAATGGCTTCAGATGCGACTCGCAGCGCGTTCGCAACAACACGCGGGCGACGATGGCGACAACACGGCCGGATGCGCAGTGGCAGATGCCTCCACACATGGCGACCATCAGGTGATGCGCGAATAGTTGTTCAGGTCAGACGTTCTTACACCAGGCGCTTGGGGTCACCGGACGCAACGGCGCTCTGGGCGACAAAGGCCATGCCGGCCCAGTAGAGCAAGAAGATGATGAGGAAGATGACATCGCGGCACCGGCGCTTGGCGACGATGGGAGCGACAGGATGTTCGCTTTCCGGAGCAACCCGATCTGCTTTTGTACGCGGCATTTCGTGCAGTAGGCCCGCGGCAGCAGGAGCGGCAGGGTGCTGAGCGTGTCTCGCCAGCAGGATCGAGCGGCAGGCGCGCGCGGCTGGGAGAGCAAGTGCAAATCTGGCACATCACAATGAAGAGCTGGCCCGCTCGCGTTCTGCGGCGCATGAAGGAGGGCCGTCGAATGAGAAAACGCAACAACGACCACATCAGCCGGCCGTCGCCGGCCGTCGGGCACTGAGGCGCCGTCTGGCCCGAAAATGCCGGCCTGATTCCTATTCATTCGTCTCGTTCGGCCAAGGCCCTCCGAATCTCGCCGGCCCATGTTCGCTTTCGAAGCTTGCTGACATTCAGGGCCTCTTGGCCTTGCGATCATGAGGATCAACTGTACTCATTCGATCGCCTCTGCGTCGCCGACTGGCTTCGTTGAGGGCGGGTCTTGCACGCCGGGGCGAGATTGAATACCCTCGCCGCCCCTCTGGCCAGTGCTGGGCGAGAAACATGCAGGATCTGGTGGCCCATACGGTCCCCACGCTTCGAAAATGGCCTTTGTCCCGGCTTGCTCGCGCGCATTCACTCGACCCACACTCGCACCAGGCACCGCACTCGCGCCAGCACCGCACGCACGCCATGTCCACCACCCCGTTCTCCGCGACCCGCCCCAAAGACAAGGACCAGCTGCCGCCGCCGCAGTGGCGTGGCGACATCGACGACCTCATGCGGTCGTCCATCTCGCTGGTCCAGGCCGCCACGCCGCTGATGGACAAGGCGCGCGCCAAGGAGCCGCCCGTGTGCTACGGCCGCGTCAAGGACCTGGAGGCCATGGTGCCTGCGCAGTGGTGGAAGTACGTCTTTGCCGATGCCATGTACCTCAAGACAGACGGCGACGTCGTCGAGGACCCCGACGTCACGCAGGGCGAGATTGCGCTGCTCGAGGCCGTGCCTGAAATCAAGAATCTGATCCTGCGCGGCAGTGGGGCCGGCGCCAACGACGACGGCTCGATCGAGGGTGCGCCTGCTTCGATGGCACGCTCGCGGCGGCCCCCTGGCCGTGCCCTACGCGCGGGCTCCCGCACGCCCTCGCGCGGCCCGCACAGCGCTGACACCCCGCCCGCTCGCCCCGCTTTTGCTCGCTGCGCCTGCCTCCGCCCCTCCGCCCGTCATCGTGCGCGATGGTGCGATCCGCCCACCCGCACACCACCGTACACAACTGGTACCGTGCCTGCGCACTCACGCACGCAGAGTCGCCCGCGCGCATCCTCGACTTGTGCTGCGGCCAGGGCCGCCATTCGCTGCATCTCGTCAAGGAGTATCCGCATCTGTATGTCCACGGGCACGACCAGTCGTCGTACCTGATCTCGCTCGCCCAGGAGCGCGCCTCGTTCCAGAGCGTCACGACGCAGACGTTCTTCACTGTCGGCGACTGCCGCCAGATCCCGTACCCTGATGCGACGTTTGACCTGGTTCTGCTGCTGGGCAACTCGTTTGGGTTCTTTTCCGACGAGGACAGCGACCGCGCCGTGCTCGCCGAGGTCGCGCGCGTGCTGATGCCTGGCGGCCGCCTGGTGCTTGATCTGACCGACGGCGAGTACATGCGCAACAACTTTTCCGAGCGCGGCTGGGAGTGGGCCGACGACACAACGTTTGTGTGCCGCGAGCGCCAGCTCAGTGCCGACCGGCTGCGTCTCATCTCGCGCGAGATCATCACCGTCGCCTCCAAAGGCGTCGTGCGCGACCAATTTTACCAGGAGCGCCTCTACTCCAGGGCCGAGCTCCACGGCCTCATGATCGAAGCCGGCTTGCTCCCCGACGACCAGCCGAGCGCAAGCGCCAACGACGGCATCATCACGATTGGGTACGACCTGAGCAAGCGCAAGGAGGATCTGGGCATGATGGAGCAGCGCATGATGCTCATGGCTGTGAAGCCAGAAGCAGCCAAGGCGGGCGATCAACAGGACGCACCCTTGGCATGCCAAGCCGGCCTTGCTTCGCCGGCGTCTGTCACCGCGTCGATGGATCAGCCGAAGCAGAGGCAGCGCAGCGCTGATCCTGCTGCCGCGGCTGTCGGTGCGGCGGCGCACTTGATTCCGACCGTCGACGAGCTGGTGTCGCAAATCGGCGACAGTCTGGTGGTCACAAAAGACAGTCCTCCGCCGCCGTTTTCATCGATCACCGTGCTCCTAGGCGACACCTCGCTCGGGTGCGTGGGGAAGCTCAACAACACATGGAACAAGGAGGACTTTGAGACCCGAGACAAGCTCCTGGCCGCCCTGCGCGACATGGGGTACGGGTCAGACAAGATCAAGGTCGTCGACAAGCACCGCGGCTTGGCGCAGCAGATTGCAGAGGGCACGTCGTTTGTGTTCAACCTGTGCGACGAAGGCTTCCTGAACGATGCGCTCAAGGAGATGCACGTGCCCGCGCTGCTGGAGATCGCCGGGATCCCGTACTCGGGTGCAGGGCCAACTTGCCTTGCACTCTGCTACGACAAGGGTCTCGTCAATAGCACAGCCGGCGCGCTCGGCGTTCCAACGCCGCGGGAGATGACGTACCTTGGCGACACGGCGACGCCGATCGTCTCTGATCTCGAGCGTCTCGACCAGCTGATCCAAGAGCGCATCGCCTACCCGGCATTCATCAAGCCTGTCAAGGGCGACAACTCGCTCGGCATCACCGGCCGCTCGATTGTGCACGACCGCGCAGAGCTGTGCAAGTACATGGACGAGCTCGCCGGGCTCGGCATTCGCGACGTCCTCGTTCAGGAGTACCTCAGCGGCACCGAGTACGGCGTCGGCATGGTCGGCAACCCAGAGACGGGCTTCCATTTCTTCCCGATCCTCGAGGTCGACTACTCAAAGATCGTCGCCAAGAACCTGGCGCCGATCCTGGGCTACGAATCCAAGTGGGACCCTAGCAGCCCGTACTGGACCGACATTGGGTACCGCCGCGCAACAATGAGCCCCGAGGCCGAGAAGGCGCTCAAGAAGATCTGCGTCGTGCTGTGGGAGCGTTTTGGATGCCGCGACTATGCGCGCTTTGACTTTCGCTGCGACGTTGGCCGCGGCGACGGGCTCGACGGGCTGGGCGGCACGATCAAGCTGCTCGAGGTCAACCCGAATCCGGGCTGGTGCTGGGACGGCAAGCTGGCGTACATGGCCAAGATCGAGGGCATCGACTACAAGGGCATGCTTCGCATGATCCTTCAGGCGGCCTGGGACCGCACGATGCGTGCCTGAGGCGGCTCTACTGCCTGTGCACCAACGTGTCTCCTTCGTTTGGGCTGCATCTGCCTCGCATCTGAGCGCAGTCAACGCCAGCCGCAATTAAGTCGTGGTTATTTCTCCCCTCGCATGAGCCGCCTTCCTGGCGGCGGGCCGCGGGCGGTGTCGGTGTGGTGCCGGCGCACGCAGCATGTCATTCCTGCCTTGCGATGCCCAAACGACCAATCAACAAAAAGAAACCTGCCGAGAGCAGGAGCGCTGTCGCACGGCGCCGGCCTGCGCGCGCGCCGCGCGAGACCCGGCACGACGTCTACGAGGCGTCGGACGAGGACGAGGATGCCCGCAAGCTGCTGGCGCGGCGCGGCGGCGGCGGCGGCGCCGTCGGCCGCACGCTGGACGATGTCGGCGTCTCCGAGCACCACGCCGACGAGATTGACGAGGAGGATGACGAGGAGATTGACGAGGACGAGGCGTTCGGCGTCAGCGACGAGGAGCGCTACGGCATCTTCTTCACCTCCAAGCGCGGCGGCACCGGCGCGGCCAAGACCAAGGTGCGTCGTGCGCACACAGGCGCTTGCCGCCCACGCCGGCCCGCTGCTTGCATGGCCGTTTCCTTTCCTTCGGCTTTTTTTTTTATTTTTTTTTTTTAGGTGACCGGGACGCCACAAGCAAGACCGCCGGCACCGGCTGCGAGGAGGGGCGCTCGACAGCAGACACGCACCCGCCGCC
>JADGIZ010000096.1:0-10749 GCA_027604665.1 Polyrhizophydium stewartii | reverse complement strand
TTTTTTTTTTTTTTTTTTTTTTTGCTGACGCCGAGCCGACAAACAGAAGCGCCGGTCCGGCGTGCCCGATGGCGAGCTGGACCTCAACGAGGACAGCGACGCCGACGAGGACAGCGGCCAGGACGACGACGAAGAGGAAGAGGAGGAGGAGGAGGGCGAAGAGTACATGGACATCTCTGAGATGCTCAACGGCGACGCTGAGCGCGACCAGCCGCCCCCCGCCAAGCACTCCGACAAGCGCAGCAAGGCCGCCGACCGCCAGCACCGCGCCGCCGACAGCGTCTCGTTCTTGCTCCCCGACATGGCGGGCAGTGACGAAGACGACGAGCTTCGGGGGATGGGCGGCAGCGGCAGCGACAGTGACGCGCAAGTCGACGACGATCTCATGCCGAGCGACGACGAAAGCGGCGACGGCGATGACGATGACGACGACAACCTCGGCAAGCTGTCTTCGTTTGTGCAGAGCCTCGCCAAGGGCAAGTCGGACGAGAAACGCAAGCGAAAGCGCCTTCCCGAGATAACAGAGGCGTTTGAGGAGTCCGAGTATGGCCTCGAGGCCAAGAGCAGCGGCGATGCACATGCTCGCAAGCGCATTGGCCTCGACGATCTCGTAGGCGTCATCGGCAACGACGACGACTTTGGCGGCCTGAAGCGCCAGCTCGAGACGCTGGATCGCCTCGGCGAGAAGCAGGCCGTCTCGGCGCCCGCGCCGGTTCGCCTGACCGAGCGCGTGAACCGGCAGGCGGCATACGAGCAAGCAAAGAAGGAGGTCTCCAAGTGGACGGGCATCGTCAAGAAGAACCGCGAGGCCGACCAGCTGTCGTTCACTACGAGCAAGGCGCCGGGTAGCAACGTCACCAGCGGCGCGCTCGTCAGCAAGTTCCAGCCGGCGACCGACCTCGAGAAGGAAATCGAGGCGATGCTCGAGCAGACGGGCATGATGGAGAAGCACCAGCGCGAGCTTGAGGAGCTCGAGCTCAACAAGGTGTCCAAGCAGGAGCTGCAGGAGCGCCAGCGCGAGCTCGCCAAGATGCGCGCGCTCATGTTCTTCAAGGAGCAGAAGCAAAAGAAGATTGCCAAGATCAAGAGCAAGACATACCGCAAGATCCACAAGAAGGAGGCCGAGAAGCAGGCCGCTCTGTCGCTCGAGCAGCTCAAGGAGCTTGATCCTGATCTCGCGCGCGCCGAGGCCGAAAAGCTCGAGCTCGAGCGCGCCAAGGAGCGCATGACGCTCAAGCACAAGAACACGGGCAAGTGGGCCAAGCAGATGCTCGGCCGCGCCACCGACACCGAGTCGCGCCAGGCCATCTCCGAGCAGCTCAAGAAGCACGAGGAGCTCAAGCGCCGCATCAAGGGACTCGACTCGGACGAGTCCGAGGCTGAGGCGCAGCTGGATCTCGACAACGACGACCCAGATGCAAACGCCCGCGCACAGGGGCTCCGCGCGCTGGACGCGATGCACGACGAGCTCGATTCCGAGGGAGAGGCAGCGAGCAAGCCAGCCAAGGGCCTGATGGCCATGAAGTTTATGCAGCGCGGAATCGACCGCCAGAAGGAGGAGATGCGCCGGTCGATTCGCGAGGCGCAGCTCGAGCTCGAGTGTGATGGCGAGGACCAGTCGAGCGGCGACGACGCCAGCGGCGACGAGGAAATGCCCGGCGAAGCGGACCCCGCCAACGTCCAAACGATTGGTGGAAACGCGGGCCGCAAGGTCTTCTCGGCGCTGTCCAAGGCGGCGGGCTCCGCGGCCAGCGTCGGCGATCTGGGCGGCGACGCCAGTGACGAAGACGAGTTTCGCATGGATGGGACCTCTGCCGGCCACAGCGTGCGCGCGTCCGGCCCTGTCACGATCGGCGTTGCTGCACGCACGTTCAAGCGTGGCGATGCTGCCGAGGCTGCTCCCGCGCACGCCAAGCTTCCCAAACAGAAGCAGCTGTTTGAGGTCGGCTCGTTCGACGTCGAGGACCAGCAGGACACGGCGTTTGTCGGCGACGCGAACAAGAGCCGTGTTGCGGAGCGCACCGTGCAGGATCACGGTGCGCACGCCAACCCCGTGTCTGCCGCATACTCTGGAAAGCAGGCGTCGGCATCTGCGTCGGCATCTGCGCCAGCGTCCACATCGACCAAGCGCTCGCGCAAGAGCAAGGAGGCAGTCAGCTTCGAGATCGACACGACCGGCGAGGTCGGCGACTACGGTCAACAGGCGGACGGCAGCGGCGACGCCGAGAACCCGTGGCTGGCCAACTTGAGCGGCACCGCTGTTCAAAAGAGTCTCTCTGGCGCACACACGCGGGAGCGCTCGCTCGGCAAGCAGGAGCGCGCGCTTAACAAGATGGCTCGCGAGATCCGCGACGCGCGACAGGGCGACAATCCGAACCTTGACACGGACGCCCAGATCGAGCTCGAGGGGCTCGCCGACGACGGCCCCGCGCAGCCGGCCGCCGCGCGAGCCGCGCCAGCGCCCGAGCGCGAAGCCAGCGCCAAGCCCGCCAAGCCCGCCAAGCCTATCAAACCCGCTGTTGCGATCGAGGACTCGGACGAGGACTCGGACGAGGACGCACTACTCCCCGGCGGATCGCGTGCGCCGGCGCTTGTGCACAAGCTCAACGCCAAGTCCATGGCGCAGGCGGATCTGATGCGCATGGCCTTTGCCAACGATGATGTGGCCGCCGACTTTGAGGCCGAGAAGCAGCGCGAAGCGGACGCGGGCAAGCCGAGCGACGAGCCGGCCGAGGTGCCCGGCTGGGGATCGTGGTCCGGCCCGGGCGTCAAGACTGCGTCGGCCAAGAGCGCAAAGCAAAAGGGCGGCAAGCACCAGCAGCACCAGCAACATGCCAAGGGCAAGATTGGAAGCGGCGCCAACTACCACCGGCGCGAGGACAGCAAGCTGCAGCACGTCATCATCAGCGACCGCAAGCTGAAGAAGGTGTCCAAGTACGTCCTGCCCGATCTGCCGCACGGCTTCGAGACCCCCGAGCAGTACGACAAGATGATGCGCATGCCGATTGGCCGCGAGTGGAACACGCAGAACACGCACGCCAAGCTGGTGGCGCCGCGCGTGCAGACCAAGCTCGGCGCAGCCATCCAGCCGCTCACGCTGCCCTCGACCAAGCACAAGTAAAGCCAGATGGATCCAATAAAACAAGAGCGCAAGTATTTTCTGGAAGTATCTGTTTCTTTGTTTCACTTTGGCAGGTCTTTGTGCGTGTGTGTCCGCGACTGAGGCAGGGAAAATGGAGAGAGAGAGAGGACACGGTGAGGGGAGGTCATTGCGCAGGTGCAGCCTGCGCTCCAAGTGCTTCGTGCGGGATCTCGTCGACGTTGTGCAGCCGCCGACCAACGAGATACTGGTCGTCACGGATGCGCTGGATGAGGCGCACGACGCCGTCGCGTAGCTTGCGCAGGAGGTCAAACGCAAAGGCAGCCGTGATGAGGAGGGCAATGAGGGCACGCATGATGTTGTTGCGCAGCGCAAACGGCGAGACGGGCAGCTCGAGCCAATGGACTGGCGTGCGACGCAGCATCGGGCGTCAGCATCAGCATTCGCAAATGGCGGCAGCGCAGCCGCCGATGCCGATCCACAGGTGCCCTCACCGGCAGCGGCCGAGAAGAACATGACGCTGTAGCAGAGTCCGCACAGGATGGCCGAGCAGCTGACGATCGGAACGATGATGCGCATCGTGATCGGCCGCAGCTGCATGCGCAGGCCGTCTCGCGTCGCCTGAATAAGGGAACATTCGTCAACGCCCTGCTCAGTAAGCGACACAGATTCGCAAAGTCTCTCTTACCCGCACGAGCATCCGCTTGAGCTCCGTGTCCGGCCCCGCCATGACCATCGTGTGCGCGACCTTGATGGCCATGAAGCCGATGCACCAGTCCTGCGCGACAAACATGATTTCCGAGTGGCTGCCCGACTTGATCGCAATGTTCACAAACACGTCCATGGCGATGCCGACGACGAGTGGCAGGACAAGCCCGACCCAGAAGACGAGGTAGACGCCTTTGACGAGCCGCTCGAGGTCGTACCGGCCATAGCGTGACCACCACAGCGCGATCCACCGCAGCGCCTGCCCCGCAAACGTCGCGCGCGCCTCGCGAGGTGGAGTCTCGTCTGCCGGCGCGGGACGGGCAGCATCAGATGCGTCCGAGTCGGGCGTGTCGGCAGCCAACGCGTCGTCGTCGGCCGGCTGCGCGGCGTTGTCCGGCGCCGCGGCGGCATCCTCAACCGCTGCTTCCGCGGCCGGCGCGGCCTCGACGGCGGGTGCGGGGGCATTGTTGCCGCCGGCTTGTCGGCGCACACGTCTCCGCGCGCGCCGGCCATCTGCGTCCGCACGAGCGCCGCGCCGCCTGCGCCGCCGCACTGCATTCCGCCTCGCCAGCCGCGATCCCAACCTGAGCGCCCTGCGCACAAACGCTGCCACGGAAGCGAATGCATAGCAGATCAAGAGGCCGGCCACAAACGAGTAAAAGTCGTGCACGCGCAGGTCCGGTCGCCGCGTGGTCTGCGGCGCTTGGTAATTGATCCCCCGTGGAAGCTCGATGTGGACGACGGTAAGCTTGTGGATGATCTCGAATGCGAGGCGGCCAGTGTGGACTGGGAGAACCGAGGCAGATGAGCGCATCGATGCATGGACTGACTGTCAGCATCATCATAAGCCAGGATGCACGCACATCATCTCGGCGTGCAGACTCACGGGGCATGATGAGAGCAAGCGTGATCACAAACACAACCGAGATCCAGTGCGCGGCTAGCAGCGCCAGGACGCGGACGCGGAAGCCATCGGGCACATAGACCTTGGTCCAGTTGATCGCAACCTCCTCAGGCGACTCGTTCTCGCGGCCAAAGACAAGGTCTTCCTCGTGCATCGGCACCATCATCGGCTGTCCGGGAATCGCCTCGATGTGGTCGTGGTTGGGCACGCGCAAGTACCGCATCTCGCGGACGCGCGGGCCGCGGGGCGGCATCGGCGGAGCCGGCTCGGCGCCAGCGGCATCGGGCAGCTCTCCGGTTGGCTCGACGGAGGCGGCTTCTTCCGATGCGGGAGCCTCACCGAGCTCAGAGGGATCGACCTGCGTCGCGACGTCGATCAACTCGACCGGCGCGTCAGGCGCCTCCTCGTCCGGATACTCGCCGCCGATCAGGAAGCTCGACATGCGCAGCATCGCGGCCGCCGTCGTGAACCAGTCCTCAAGAAACGCCTTGAACATGGCGCGCGGCTTCAAGAACTTGATTGTGCTGGGCACCAGGTAGTGGAAGATAAGCAGGTCGAACGGAACCTCGGAAAGCCGGTCGTGGAACTCCCAGCGCAGGGGCAGGAACATGTACGGCCCCGTCGAGACGCCAAGCAGCCACTGCAGGCCGAGGATGGCGCCGACCGTGCCGCCGACGACGCCAAAGATGAGACCCGCATACAGCACCGCGCCAACGGCAATCTTGTGCAGCTGCTTGAGAAGCGGCTTGTGCATGATGTCATGCATCGGGTTGAACCGCGGATCATTGGGGTCGCGAATGAACCACATCACGCCCGGCCGAAGCACCTCGCGCACGGCGTTGATGTAGACTGCAATCTGGAACATGAACGTTGTGCCCGCGAGCCAGTGCAGGAACATGGACGTGTATGGGTAGTTGTTGAAGAATGCCAGCCGCGACGCGATGGTCGCCGTCTTGCCAAACACAGGCAGCGTGCACACGTCAATGAGCGCGCCGCAGAAGATCGGGAACACGCCTAGTTCGGCAAACACAAAGAACATGAACTGGATACGGGCAGATGAGCCGTCAGCTGCTGAGAGACGCGAGCCGGCGCAATCAGGCGCATCGGGCAACAGCGCGCACGCCCCCGCCTTCGCACCTTATGCCCTATGGCAATGTTCCGCAGCAGTTTCTGGACGAGCCGCCTAGCCGTGCGCGCATACGGATGGTCGAGCAGCCCGTTGCGGCTCTGCACAAGCACGTCAGCACGGCACAAAGGCAGCTCCGCGCCATCTCGCATGGCGCAATCTCACCGCGTAGAGCAGAAACAAGAGCGCATACACGGTGTATCCCACAACAGCCATCACAATCGGGTCGCGCATGAGCTCGTCTGCCAGCGTCTGAAAGTGTGACTTTGGGCTCAGCAGCGCCGTTCCGACAGGGTTGAGGACTTTCTTAGCCACCATGGACTTGATCAGCGAGCTTTCGAAGCCGGGAGCAAGCGCCGGAACAACGAGATCGATGCTGGGAGTGGCTTGCGCCAGCGCGGCCTCGGGCGTTCCTGCGAGTCCGGTTGTCGCAGCCAGAGTCGAGGCAAGCGTCGACGAGATCGCCGCGGCCGTCGAAGTAGCAGACGCTGCCAGGGCGGACGAGACAGTCAAGGCAGCCCGCGCCGCTGCATCTGCGGTAGTGCTCGGCATAACACTGGACGACAGGGCCGTTGACGCCGAGTCGGCAAGCGAATCAACGGCGGTCGCGTTGACGGCGACAATGCTACTGATCGCGCTGCCCAGAATGCCGTGCAGGTCGAGCGACAGCATCTCCCCGATCGCAAAGATGCCGTCGACAATCGGGTCAATGATCGGGTCGGTCACCTTCTGTAGTGCAAACGTCATAAACACCACGACGTCTTCGACGATCGGGAGGTACACGTCCTTGATGATCCACATGATAAACGTGCCCGTCAGGCTGGGGATCCCGACGCCGATGCCGATCACAAAGATGACCAGAATGTGTACGAGCATGATGTTGAAGAAGAGCGTCGAGATGCGGCCCGTGATCCCGACCATGTCGAGAAAAGCGGTGATGTCACCATTGGCGTTGACCTCAACCACCGCGACGGCGTTCTCCACCGCGGCGTCTGCGTCAGCAGCTGGCAGCTCGACCGCCTCGGCTGGCTCTCCCGCAAGCTCGGCAGGACCACCGGGTGCGGCTGGCGCAGGGACGTCCCGAGCGACGTCGGGCGGAGCGGCAGCGGCTGCAGCGGCAGCTGCAGCAGCCAGCGCCGCGAGGGCTTCGGCGTGGCGCTGCGCGACCGGATCTGGAGGAGCCCCCAAGAAAGCTGGTCGAGGACGGGCGACTGCACCCGCTTGCGCAGCAACTGCGTGCGGCCGCAGAGCAACATCGGCTTCGGCATCAACAGCTGGATCCTGTGGGTCGCGCATCGCAGCGGGGTCTGCTGGTGGAATGAAACCGTTTTCGGCATCGTCGGCATCGGCCGGCGGCAGTGGTGGCGGCGGCGATGACGTTGATGACATGGATGACGACGCCGTTGATGGCCTCGGAGCATCGCCGCCAAACTCGCGGCTGCCGAGCGACTGCATGCGCGTGCGCTCAACAGGACGCTGTCCAACCGACGACGCGCTGGATATCGTCGATCGAGACCATTTGGTGACACCCGCCGTGCCCAGGTACCCAGCAAACCTCGAGCTCGAGACGCTCTGCTGCGATGCAAACGCTCCGGCATCGTCAATGTCGCTCATCGAGAGCAGCCGCCCAGAGCGTGCCCGCACGGATGTCGTCCGATCGCCGTCAAAGGGCATGTCAAGATCGCCGCCAATGCTGCCAGCAGGCGCCGAGTCGGCAGAGATGCGTTGCGACGTGATGATGAACGGCCGTAACTCGGACGACAACTCGTTTTGTGTGCGGCGCAAGTTGGCAATGCTGTCCTGCCAGTCGGCGCTGCTGACGGACGAGACGGAGCCTCGCGCAGAGTGCGTCGAGGAAAGCGTTCCGCCGTCGGCGCTCCCTCTTCCGTCGGCGAATGCGTCAATGTGCGCCGGGCGGTGCTGATGCAGGAACGACTTGGAGCGGCGCGCGGTCCTGTCTAGCAGCATCTGACGGCGGTGCATGTGCCCGGCTCGGTTCGCGGCCGCATCGTCGTCAGAGAGCGAGGCACCGACCGATGATGCGGATCCGTGCACAGGCGATTCGCGAGAGCCAGGGGCCGAGGGCGCGTGCTTCGCCTTGACCTTGCGGCGGTCGACCTCGCTCTCGAGCATGGCCATTTCCGCCGCGTAGCGTGCCCGGAGCTCATCGATCTTGGACGACTCGCTGAGCGACTGCGATCCGGATGCTGTCGACCCAGGGCCTGAGGGGCCTCCAAAGAGCGACGAGCCAGAGTCGGCGCCGGAGCCAGAGGCTGACGCGGATCCGAGCCCAGCGACTGTGCGCTGAGCAGCCCTGCCGCCTCGCATGACATACTTGGGTACATCCGGCGGCAGAACGGTCTTGGCCTTTGGCAGCACAATCAGGCGCTCACTCGAAGCCACCGACGACACCGAGTCTGCGGCAGAGTCCTGCCTGAGCAGAAGCGCCGCGTGACCTCCTGGAGATCCCGGCGAGCTCGGATGCGAGGTGGAGCTGGTGCTGCTGCGTGGTCCTGAAAGCCTGCGGGCCGAATTTGGCTCGTCGAAGCCATCGCCGTCGGTTCCGTCGTCTTGAGCTGCAGGCAAAACAGCGGTGGCGGTGCCAGCAGCTGCCGAAGCGACGGTGGATTTAGCGCCATCCGAGGACACGACGCTGCCGCGGCGGAGCAGAAGCGGTTCGAGCGAGGGCCTGCCAGAGGCCAGAGCGCCCGCGGATGGCAGTTCACTGGCCGACTGTCGCTGGCTTGCGCTCATGTCCGCGCTGCTGATGCTTGACGACAAGAAAAGCGTCGCAGATCTGCCTCGAAAGCTTGCCGATCTCGCGGGCAAGGACGGCCTCTGTCCAGCAGCCGAGCTCGACGCTGCGGGGGTTCCGTCGACAGAGTCTCTCTGAAGGTGCGGATGCTGTGCAGGCTGGAAAACAGGCCGCGGCTGGTTCGTGAAGCTGTGGCGGCGGTCGACCAGGAGCAGGGGCGACTCCGGGGCAACGAGGGCATCAGGCGAGGCGATCATGTCCGATTGCCCGAGGCGCGAGAGCTCTGCAGGTCGCATCAGCAGCCTGGCTGATCCTGCGCGGGGTCGAATCACGGGTTGAGTGTGGGCCTGAGTCGGGACCGCTTGTGACGGCGCGAATGATTGCCAAGGTGCCTCGCTGCGTGAGAGTCGGCGCAGCTCCGAGGTGTCCGACTGACTGGGCCGGTCCACCTCTCCAGAGCCCAGGTCCGAGTCAATGTCGCGCAGCAGATCGCGGTCCGAGTCCTGCCACGACAGCGAGCTCGTGCGGGTCTCGAGCGTTGGCTGCGAGAACACGTCCTCCAGATGCGATAAGTTGGAGCGCTGCACAAACGGGCTCTGAACGATGGCAGGCGGTGCATGATGCAAGCTGGCTCGCATTGGATGAGGTCTGATGCGCAACGCCGAGGCCTCCGCGGGAGTAGAAAGCAGGCCCGGGAACGTCTGAACCTGGCGCCGCGGAGCGTCGTCCACGGTGCCGTTGGTAGCGGAACCAGGATCCAGCGGCTCTGGGCTGGCTCTCGACGCAATTTCCGGATACGCCTGTAAGGCTGGATGCTGTGCGTCGCCGGTCTTGGGACCCTCGTGCTCGTCTGTCGTCGCGAGTGCAATCGGGCGAGCATGCTTGGGATCGGCTGCAGACGAAATGGGCACTGGAGCGAGTTCCTGGTGGTTGGCGGCAGATGCATCATCGGAGGACGTTGGCCTGGGCTCGAGAGCGATGATCTGTCTGGCATCAGACGCGACTGCCGCGGGGGCTGCCAGGAGAGCGGTGATTTCTGTGTCGGCAGTCGTGGGCTCGCGTGGGATGTCTGCACTCTCGGCAGGTAGCAAGGGCTCTTGGTGAACTGGCAATGCGTTGGAACTGCCTCGATCTGCTTCAGCCGGCCCGGCAGCTCTATCGCCGAGCGGTGCGTCCAGGCGAGCAGCATCGGGAAGAACTACGTCCTCGGCGACGAGATTCTCTGGGCCAGCTGGATCTGCGGCCGCAGGATTGGGCGGGGCGGTCGGAACCGGTTCGTCGTCGACAGGCTCTTCAGCCTCGGGCTCCTCGTCGACAAACTCGTCGTCGGCAAGGTCCTCGTCCACGAGCGCCGCATCGGCGGCCGCATCCCGACCCGTGTTCAGCACAATGTACTCCTTGACGAACACGGCCGCGAGGCCAATGACGATGGCAATCAGGGCGATCCTCTGCCCCTCAAACACATCGCTCATGAACATGCTGCGGGAGACAGGCGCCGCGTCAGCACGGAGACACGACAAGACGATGGCTGCCTGCGCCAATTCAAAGCAGCAGCATCATGTTGGCCACCACCACCGCCATTGCCGTCACCAAGGTTGACTCCCCGCCCAAAAAGAGCGGCAGCAGCGCACGACCCACCTGAAGAGCGCTGTATA
Organism: Polyrhizophydium stewartii; assembly: GCA_027604665.1. Lineage (NCBI taxonomy): Eukaryota > Fungi > Chytridiomycota > Chytridiomycetes > Rhizophydiales > Polyrhizophydium > Polyrhizophydium stewartii. The sequence continues at coordinate 501 of JADGIZ010000096.1, read as the reverse complement.
CTCAGCAGCCCAGTCCCTCTGAGCCCAGATGTCGAGAATTGATGTTGACTCTGCAAACGAGCGGTCGGTGTAGTACCGGAACAGCAGCGTCGGCAGCATCTCTGGGCTGTGCTGCCAGCGCTCCAGGAGGGTGGACGGCCCGAGAAAAACTCGCCACGTAATGACGGTGACGAAGGGCACCCAGATGAGCCAGAGGAACGAGGCAAGCATGACGCGCAAGCCGAGGCGGATGTTGGCTGCGATACGGGCGAGGAGGACTTTGGCGACGAGCAAGATCGACACGGTCGGCGGGGCCTCTTGGGCGTAGACTACGGCGACATGCGTCAGCCAGCGTGCGGCGCGCCGCGAGCCGGCGCCGTGCGCAGGCGGTCGAGACTCACTCGGGGTGAACACGAACGGGTGGTTGCAGATCTCGCAGTCCCTGGGGGGTCGGCACGAGCGTGCGGGGAGCGATCGCGCGGGGCCGGAGCAGGGGTTGTGCGGGGCGGCGGCATCCGCAGC
>JADGIZ010000095.1:0-24317 GCA_027604665.1 Polyrhizophydium stewartii | reverse complement strand
ATGCCGCGCTCGACCCCGACGCCAGGTTCGTGCCGCTCACGGTGCAGCAGCGCATCGACTTCTGGCACCAGATCAACAACACGTGGATCCTCGCGATCCGGTCTGCCGGCAGCCAGTCCGAGGCCCTGCTCGCCAAGCACGAGCCGCTGACGCAAAAGGCCGCCGCGCCGGGCGTCGCCGCCGCGGCCGTCAAGGCAAGCTTCACAGGCGACCTGGACGTGGCCGACGTGGCCGCGATGCTGCCGCCCACCACCGCCGACGCGTCCGCGCCCGACGTGCTCGCGTCCGACTACGACGGCGCGTCCGCCGCGTCCGTGCTCTTCAAGGACGACTGGCTCGTGCTGCGCGAGAACATCATCGCCTGCGGCGACGTGCTCGAGCTGTACGGCCTCGTCGACTACTCGATGGGCTTTGCCGAGTCGGACATTGTCGACGCGATCCAAGATCAGTTAATCCGCTGGCAGGCGGGCCTGTGAGCGCTCAGGCGCCTTGGCCCCCACCCCGCCTCTGCCTCTGCGTCCGTTTCCACTGTTTGCGCGCTCTCGCGCGGCCTCGCTCAGACCAACCAGCGCTGCGCATCGCCGACTTTCGCCTTACAGCCAACACCAACAGCAAGCACAGACACCACCCCACTTGGCATATACTGCACATTCAACAAACTGAAACAATGAAGAGTGCGCTGGCCGCGACGGGCAGGCCCTTTTTTGTTTGCAGAAAGGAAACAAGCACAAAGAAGCACAGCGGTGGCCGGCGGCTAGCGGGGTTGGATGGATGGAGACAGAGCAATCTGGACCTGCGAACGGGCATATGAATGGGGCATGTTGGGGATGAACGCAGGGGTGTGTGGCGGAGGGAGAGAGAGTGAGAGAAACGTACGGATAGGAAACAGGATGTATGTGTGTCCGAGGCAAAGAGAGTAAAAGACGATGCTTGTTGAGCCAGATGTGCACGCAGGCGTTTCCACAAACACACACGCACACACGCAAGACAATCATACAGCCGCCTGGGCCATGTGCTCGCACGGCACCACCGTGTGCGGGCCGATTGCCGACGCGGCCGCCGCGGTCGAGTCGTCGGCACCCGACGCCGCCGCCGCAGCCACGGCCGCCGCCACGGCCACCGCCCCATGGTGGCGGAACACAATTGAGAACGGATACGTGCCCGGCGCCGACGCAGCGCTGAACTTGCCCGCCGCAGACGCCGCCGCGGCCGTCGAGAGCGTCGGCGACGGCGGCTGGGCCTGCAGCAGCCCAGACGAGGCACTTGACGACATGCTGCCACGAAGCGCCTTTAGAATGTGCTTGATGCATCGCAAGCACAGGCCCATCTGCGTGCAGTACAGCGAGATTGCCGACGCAGAAAAGGCGTTGATGATCGTCGACACGTTCGCCTCGGTCGTGCCGAGCATCTCCATCATGCCGGCCATTGACGGCGTGTGCGCGCTGACAAACTGCGCAAAGTACAGCAGGTCGACAATGTTCGCAAACACCACGGGCGGCACGAAGCCGCTCACGAGCGGGCGGCCAACCTCGACGGGCTGCTCGCGGGTCGTCTCGATGTGGTCGCCCACCTGCATCAGCAAGTCCGCCAGGACGCCCTGAACGAGATTGACGCCTGTGAGGCCGGTGCCGCCGTTGTTGCTGTTGCGGCTATCCGGGCGGTCGGGGCCGTCCATACCAAACATGCGTCGCACCACGTCGCCGCCAGGCACGCCGTCGACGACAGAGCCCGACATTGCCTGCTCCAGCGCCAACTTTGCCTCGGAAAACCACATCTGCCTGATATCCTTTTCCGTGTTTGGGTACGAGGCCGAAAGCACCCACGCTGTCTTGGCGATCGTGATATGCACGGACAGCATGCGCTTCTTGAGATTGTCGACATGCGCTGCGCTCATGGCCGACGACGCCGACGCACTCTGTGCCAGCCCCATCTGCGAGTCGGGCCGCCCGCCGAGGCCCGATCCGGATGCGTTGTTGGCAAGCATGGTCGCTGCGTTGGACAGGATCGGCAGCAGCGCCGGCGACGCGCGGATCTGCGCGAGCTCGACAAGAGCGGCCTCAGCTCTCCGTAGCACCAAAATAGCCATCTCCTCGGACGGCGACTTGAGGTCGACAGGAGCAACGCCAAGCTGCTCCGCCAACCGAGCAACAGCCGTCGTCGTCGTGGCTGGGATCATCAGCGGCAGCTGCACGGTGCTCGCGTCCAGAGATCCACCAGGTCCCGCGCGCGCGGCCTGCGTGCTCGTCATGAACGGCGATGCCGCCGTCGAGAAGCGTGACAGCGCAAACATGCACTGAGCCAGAGTCGCAATCACGGCAGGATGCATGCTCTTTGGCACGAGCGGCTGCGGTAGCTCCTCGTCAAACGACTGGGACAACGCCGCGGTGTCAATCGGCTTGTTATCGGCGGCGTTGGCACCAGCAAGCAGCCCCAGGTAGTGCGCCGCCATGATCGGCCGATGGATCTGCAGGTACGCGCACGCTGGAGTGGAGTGTCAGGCAAGTCGCTGCACAAGCAAGCGGTCCGTCGATTCTGCACGCTTACCGAGGTTGGTCCACGCCGTGTACAGCCCCTGCCAGTCGCGCTGCTGGCGGAATAGGCTGGCTTGCTCGTACATCAACCCGAAGCCGCGGTCAAACAGCGGCTCCGTACACCCGAGAAGCGACGCGGGCTCTGGTGCAGCAAGCGGCTCGTCGAGTTCGTTGGGCGGGCCGCGCCAGAACTTTGGGATCCGCTCGAGAGCCCAACGGTTCCCCGACGTATCCTGCGTTGCATCCGCCACAGACGCGCGGCGTCCGGCCCCCGAAGAGGTCGACGGCGCACGCACCAGGTGGAGCCACTCGAACTCGTTGATGCTGCGGCCCAGCTCAATGTACATCATGGCCAGATTGGCTTGCTGGCGAGCCTCGTCGGTCGTGACAACGTGGTTCAGGGAAATGTCGCCCACGTAGAGCGACGCCGACGACACCGAGGACGCATCGCCTCCCGACGGCGGCGTGGGCGGCGGCTGCTGGTAGTCGGACATGCGCGACTGCGACTGCGAGTGGTGCAGCGAGTGGGCCCACACCGTGCTGAACATGGCGACGCCCTTTTCGTGCCACTCGACGGCCTTGCCAAACTCGCCTACGGCGTGCCATGCAGAGCCGATGTTGGAAACAACGGCGGCTTGCAGCATCGTCGTTTCGGCCAAGCCCGTGTTGGGCCGCGTCATGGACGTGGTGCGGGCTCTGGCAAAGTGCGCTGCGCTTGACATGGCGGGAATGCTCGCCGCGACGGTCGTGAGCAGCGCATGCGCGGCCCGGTGGTGCTGGATCGACGATGCGCTGAAGCCGAGAGCCCCAAACGCCGCGCCAAGGTGGGTCAGCGAGCGTGCTTGTGCAATCAGAGCCTGGCGGTGCAGGTACGACAGGCGGAACTGCTTGGTTGGCGGCGCGGGCGTGCTTCGCGGGTTGTTGCTCGCGGCGTCCGCAGCAGTCGCGGTGGCAGCGGACGACGAGGCGCTGTGAATCGCGGCAACGAGATCCTCCGGCAGCGGATATTCCTCGAGCGTCGTCTCGACAAGGCGCTTGCAGTTCTCGTACTGCAGGATCGCCGCCTCGTAGTCGCCGACGGAAAAGTATGCGTTGCCCAGGTTGTTTGTGAGCTGCATCAGCCAGACGACGATCGGCGGGCCGAGCGCCGCCTCGTTCTGCTGAGAGGCAGCCGCGGCCGCGGTTGCGCCGAGCGAGGCATCGGAGCTGATGGAGCGGATCGACGGCGGACGGTGCGCGCGCGACATCTCGGATGAAGTCACAAAGGCGTCGTCCAGCTGGTCGCCCTCGAGGTCGAGCGCGCGGATGGCGATCTGCAGCCAGTTGGAGGGGAACCGCGACGAGGCCGACTTGATGTAGTCCAGGGTGGACGCCCAGCTCTCCTCGAGGTACTGCTTGGCGGCGACGACGTGGCCGGCGGAGCGCAGTGCACAGCCAATGTTGGACTGGGCCTTTGCCTTGCGCAACATGTCAAACTCGCGGTCGGCGATGGCCAGCGCCTCGGCCCACTTGCGCAGCGCCTCGCGCAGATCCGACTTTGGCGGGGCCAGGGCGGCAGCGCCGGAACTGAGAAGGTCGTCGATGGTGGTCTTCTGCTTCGAGGCGCCGCGCGACGGGATGTGGACGTGGGTGGTGCCGCGCGAGGGCAGGGCGCCCGGCTCGGCGTCGCTTGTGCGGGCAGCGGAAGGAGGCGGGAGCGGTCAGTGCAGCAGGCGTGCGCAGTGCAAGCGTCAGCGCCTTGAGGTGGAGGCGGCATGACGAGGAGGGGCATTGCAGGGCATCGCCGCCCCAGCCACACGAGCTCGCTCACCCAAAGTCGACAGCGCCGGCGCCGAACGAGCCGGCCGTGACCGGGTCGAGGCCCGAGCCGGAGCCTGACGATCCGATGCTGGCGTGGTGCTGGAGATGGTGCTGCTGCTGCTGGCCAGGGCCGTGGGAGAAGCCGAAGCCGCTCTCGGTGAAGTTTCGCTTGAGGATACCTGCTCTCGACTGCGCCGCGGCGGCCGCGGGCGAGCGCGAGCCGGGCATGACCGAGGCGCGGTGGCCGGCGGTCGCGGCCGACGCAGACCGCTCGGGGATGATGGCGGCCGAGGCGACGCGGGCCGGGATCGGCACGGTGCGGTTGGCGCCGGAGCCTGAGATGGTGAGCATGCTTGCGCGGCGGTCGAGCTGCTGGTGCTGCTGGTGCTGGTGCTGCTGGAGTTGGTGCTGCTGGAGCTGGTGCTGCTGCTGCAGCTGCAGCTGCTGGTGGTAGTCGCCGTAGTATGCACCGCCGGCATACTGCTGCGGCTGCGGCTGCTGCGGCTGCTGCTGCTGAGGGGTCAGCTGGAAGGCCTGTGGCTGCTGGAACTGTTGGTACGCCGGCGCCTGCTGCACAAACTGAGCCTGGTAGAACGCGGGCTGCTGGTGGCCAAAGGCATGGGCGGGCAGCTGGGCGCCGTGGGCGCTCTGCGGCGACGCCGGGAAGTGGCCCATCAGCGGCGACACCCGCGGCGGCGAGTGCGGCCCGCCGTTGGGGGCGAGGGCCGCGTGCTGCTGGAAGTGCGGCGGCTGCGGCGGGAACTGCTGCTGCTGGAACTGCTGCGGGTGCTGTGCGTAGTGCTGCGGCGCCAGCTGCGCCGGGTGCGTCTGCAGCGCCTGCAGGCCGTGCGGATGCAGCTGGCCCTGGCCGGCAGCCGGGTGCAGGTGCAGCTGGTGCGGCGCATGCGGGTGCAGGTGCTGCTGCGGCGGCGCGCCGTACTGCGAGTGGGTGCGGGGCGGCGGCAGGACCGCGCGCCGCGGGGGGATGTGCGCGGGGTTTTCGGCCATGAGGCCAAGCCCGCACCGCCGCGGCCGGCCGCGGCTGGCGGCCGCCCTCCGCCTGCCCCGAGAGCGCACGCCGATGCAGATGAGGTTCATTGCCGCGCCGCTCACTTGCGCTGCCGCACAAGCGCCTCGGTCACCCACGCGCCGACATCGACCTGCGCCGTCTCGGCCTTGACCAGCCACGGCGTCGCCAGCAGATCCGGGTACGTTGGCCTCGCGTTCGGGTCCTTGACAAGGCTGCACCGCGGCGTCAGCCTCCGCACGCCCCACCCCCAACGCCTGCGCACACAAGGGCTTGCCAACGCACCACTTTGCAACAAAGTCCCGCGCCTCGTCGGAGAACTTGTCGTCCGGCAGGCGCGGCGGCTCGGCGGACACGATCGCATTGAGCTGCGCAAAGACGCTGTCGTATGCGTCGCCCGGGAACGGGTAGAAGCCCGTGCCCAGCTCGACAATCGAGATGCCGACGCTCCAGACGTCCGAGCGCGCCGTGTACACGCCGGCGTTGCGCGTCGCGATGCGCTCGGGCTGCACCCGCGCGCGGTGGCGTCAGCATCCCCGTCTGGGAGCCAGGCTTCCGCATGTTTCTGGAGAAGGCGCCGTTGCACGCACCGCCATGTACGACTGGCACCCAATGTTGGTCTTTGCAAGCGATTGCACAAGCTGGCCACTGACGCCGAAATCGCAAAGCTTGATCTGGCCAGCCGTGTTGATGAGGATATTGGTGGGCTTGACGTCTGGCACACGGGCAGGGGGCGGGTGATGGCGGCGGGTCAGCGAGGTAGCAGCCGAGCCGAGTCTGCCGCGGCGGTGCGCACCGCGATGGATGACCAAGAGCTCGGTTTTGAGGAAGTGCAGACCCTTGATGACCTGCGTTGACGGGTCAGCGCTGCAGGGTGTGGGGGTGCTGGCGTGCTGGCGTGCTGGCGGTTGCTCGCCGCGGTGCACTATGCGGCGGCGGCGTCTGCCGCTCAAGCGCCTCCCGCTCCACGCACCGACAGAGCAATCTTGGACAGGATCGGCTCGGGGATGCCGCCTGCGTTGAGGCGGTCGAGCGAGCCGCCGTCCATGTACTCCATGCACATATACACGCAGCTCTCGATGAAGAAGGCGCCGTAAAAGTCGATGATGTGCGGGTTGTGGCTCGAGTTGAGCACCTGCAGCTCCATGACGATGTGGTTCATCTTGGTCTCGTCGAGCTCCAGGCGGATCTCCTTCATGGCTGGCGACGGCAAGATGTCGGTCGCAAGGGGGCGGTGGCAAGGGGCCACGGCAGGGCGGCGACGGCGGCCCCGGTGAGCCGCGGCGTGGCGGGCGGCGGTGGCGCCCGAGCCCGTCAGCATCCGAGGCCGAGCGGGTCGGCGAATCGCAAGCGCCGACGCACCCATGCGCACATTGGTCGGCTTGTGCGTGACGAGCTGCACCACGCCGTACTGGCCGCGGCCGAGGATCCGCACGAGCTCGAGCTCGTCCATGCTAATCTTGTATGAGGTGCCGTTGCTGAAGTCGACCCCGTTGCGGTGTACGGCGGCCTTGCCGGCGAAGTTGAGCTTGCCGCTTGGGTCGCTGTCCGACGAGAGGGCCACCGCTCGCGGTCAGCCGGCAATGCGTTGTCCCGCTGCCTTGGCATCGCGGGGCTGGGGGTGGGGAGGAGAGGCGGCCCAGGCAGGCACACAGGCCACTTGGCGCAGGCGCCTGGCTCCGGAGGCATCGGCGCGCTGGCTGAGGCGGCAGCTGGCGGCCGAGCTTCAGTGCCTCGGCCGGATGGCGGGCTGCCGCCGCCGTGGCCGGGCTGGGCGGCCGCGAGAGGTACGACCAAGGGCAGGCAGGCAGGACCCGGGCGCGGGACGCACACAAACTTGGATAGCGCCGCGAATGGTGACACCGAGGCCGCCACGACGTCGGTCAGCGGCTGCGGCAGCTTCAGGCTGATTCGCTTGGCAGTCATGCTTGATGTGGATGCTGCCGCGGTGACGTCGGATTGCAGCGAGGGCGGGGGCGACGGGGCGAGGCCTGTGCGCGACCGCCGGTACAAGAGCGTGGGCGGGTGGACGTCAGCATCGCAGGCGGGCGGGGCACCGTGGCCGGGCCGGCCATCGCCCACCGCAGGCGCTGGGATGCGCGGGGTTGGGCAAGATTCGACTTTGACCGTCTGGATGGAGGACTTCGACGTCGACGACGGCGTGCGTGCGCCGCCCCGCCGCGATGCCGCCACTGCCGCGCGGTGGAGCCGCGGGCCGACGCCGCTGCAGATGCAGCAGTCGCCGTGCCTGCGTGCTCCGCCCCGCTCCATCCCGCTCGGCGCCAGGCTGACGCCAGTGCCCCAACCCTGGCACCCTCCCACCGATATCTGACTGCCGGCACGCCGGACGCCCTTCACGCCGACCGGCCGCTTGGCCTCGGCCGCGCCTGCGCCGCTGCTGCCACTCGGACGGCGCCGCACTGCACGCCTCGCCCTGCCGCGCCGTCCGCGCATCCGCCTGTTCCGGCCCCGCCCGCCGCGCCGCCGACGCCGGCAACGCGCATGTCCGGCACCAGCTCTTGGCCCAGGGCGATCTCAACGACGACGTTGCCGTGCAGCCTCCAGTTAGCAACAGCCCGCGCTGGGAGAACACCCTCAACAAGATCATCCCGGCCATCGTCAGTGTGCGCCTAATCTGCGTCCGCAACTTTGGTGCGCCGTCGCTCCTCCTGCTGGCCGCCCGGCTCGTCTCTTCACCGGTTCAGCTGACTGGCGCCGACAGACACCGAGGCTCAGAAGACGTCGCAGGCAACCGGGTTCGTTGTGGACAAGGAGCGCGGTGTGCGTCGCCGCCTAGCTGTCTTCGCCGTTGTGTCTTAACCGAGTGCTCACGCCCGCCTCGCACACGTAGATCATCCTCTCCAACCGCCATGTTGTCAACCCAGGCATGCAACTCGCTCGCTCGCTCAAGTCGGCGAGCTCGGTGCTCGCAGGCTGACTCGAACCCACACGTAGGCCCTATTCTGGCCGACGCAATCTTCAACCAGTCCAAGGAGGAAGTGCGCCTGATCCCAATCTACCGCGACCCTGTGCACGACTTTGGCTTCTTCAAGTTCGACACCAGTGCCATCAAGCACATGAAGGTTCGATGCTTGCGCACCGCGCGGCTCGGAAACTACATCCGCTGATCGCACTTCCCACGCAGCTTCAAGAGATCCCTCTCTGCCCGGAGCTTGCTCGCGTTGGTCTGGACATCCGTGTTGTCGGAAACGACAGCGGCGAGCGCCTGAGCATTCTGAGCGGCACACTGGCGCGACTCGACCGCAAGGCTCCAAACTACGGTGCAGGTCGCTTCAACGACTGGAACACATGTAAGTCACGCGCGCTGTCGCTTCTTGCGTGCGATTTGCCGCAGCATCTCACCAATTCTGCTCGGATGTGCAGTCTACTACCAGGCCGCGTCCATGACCTCGGGCGGAAGCTCCGGCTCGCCAGTGATCGACGTCGACGGAAACGCGATCGCTCTCAATGCGGGCGGCGCGACGGCAAGCGCGACCAGCTTCTTCCTGCCGCTCGATCGCGTCGTCCGCGTGCTCAAGTTGATCCAGGCAGATGAGCCCGTCACCCGCGGCACGATCCAGACGGTGTTTCAGTGAGTTCAGCGTCATGGGTCCAACCCAGCGGGGCCAGCCGTGTTTGACGCGCTTGTTTATTTCGTGACAGATACACGGCGTACGACGAAGTCAAGCGCCTTGGCCTTCTGAGCGACGTCGAGCTCGAGATCCGACAGCTCTTCCCTGAAAACACAGGCATGCTGACGGTCAGGTGGGCTGGCACAGCACTCTACGATGAGCGGGAAACCTCGGTGAAGCAGGTAGCTCTAACCAAGCATTCGCATGTGCTGGCAGCCAAGTTGTTCCCAAAGGCCCGGCAGACGGGATTTTGGAGGTCGGTTCAGAGGATGGCGTGCCAACCGCTCGAGCTCTGGCTGGGGTAGCTGACATTGCGCCATACGGGGCTACAGGCAGGCGACATTGTATTCAAGATCAACGGCGAATACACAACAAGCTTTGTGCCTATGGAGCACATTTTCGATACAAACGTCAACAGTCCCATCACAATGACTATCCAGAGGCACGCTTCGTCTCGGGTTTGCACATTTCTCTGCCATCTGCTGACTGGAGTCATATGCAGAGGCAACCAAACCAAGGAAGTCGAGATCATCGTCCAAGATCTGCATTCGATCACGCCGAGTCGCTTTCTGGAGGGTGAGACGCAAGCCTGTGCTGTGATTCGTCGTATCGTGCATGCTGACCTTTGTGCCCAATCTCGCTCAGTTGGTGGCGGAATTCTGCACGATCTGTCGTACCAAATGGCGCGTAGTTACATTGTGCCGACCGGTCAGCTTTCCTCTGTTCTCTGTGTGGCCACGCAGACACTGCACCTGGCTGACTGCTTGACGCAAATCTTATTATGTGCCAGGCGGCGTGTTTGTTGCCGGATCGGGATACATGCTTGGTCTTTCCGGAATTGCCAGACGTTGCATCATCGAGCGAATCAACAACACGCCGACGCCGACTCTCGACGATTTCATCGCCGTCATGTCGACGTTGCGCGACCACCAGCGCGTTCCAATCAGGTTCTACCAGCTCAGCGACATCAATCGCCCGCGCACGTCCATTGTCCTGGTTGATAGGCGTTGGCATTCTTTCCGCCTTGCCGAGCGCGATGGTTTGTGTCGTCAGCCCGATAACAGACCACAACCCTGCGTCTTTGGCGGCTGACCGTGCGCTGAAGACAAGACCGGCCTGTGGAATTATGTGGAGCTGCCGCCGTGCGTCGGCGAGGCCGTGCCTGAGCCGCATTCGGCATCTCACATGCTGCTCGACGAAAGTCTGGGTGCGTGGCTTGTCAGGGCTGCGCAACTTGCCGAGCTTGTGCTTACACGCCGCCCCTCTGACACAGGCCCGGCCAAGGTTGTCATTCCATCGCTTGTCAACGTGGCGTTCTATCTGCCCTTCAAGATCGACGGTGTGACGGTTCAGACTCATACAGGCGTTGGTTGGTTCCATGCGACGCGTGAAGGGCCTGTATAATCCTGCTCGGACTAACATGTTTACTTGCCCAGGCGTTATCCTCGACGCTGAGCAGGGACTCCTGCTTGTGGACCGCCAGACCGTCCCGACATCGATTGGCGACATTCTGCTCACGTTTGCGAACAGCATCATCATTCCGGCACGGGCCATCTTTATCCACCAGATCTTCAACTTTGGCATTGTCAAATACGACCCAAGCCTGCTGGGAGACACGGTGCGACTCATCATTTTCTCCTAGCTGAAGACTCTTCTGAAAATCGCTGACGCCTGCGCCGGCGACAGTTTGTCAAGTCGATCGACATATCGCAAAAGGATCTGAGCCAAGGCGACAGCGGTATACCCGGCATCGTGCCTGTTGGTATTTCCCACGTTTGAGCTGACACACGTTTGTCAGTGTACCTGGTCTGCCTGTCAAAGTCGTATCAGCCGCTGGTACGCAAGACAGTCGTGACCAACATCCGCCAGTTCTTTGTCAACGAGGCGACGCCGCCCTCGTATCGCGCGTTCAACGTCGAGGGAATCGAGGTGTGCCCTCGGTTTAAGCTTTGCTTTCGCGCCGCCTTGGTGCGCGGCACTAACGATGCCTCGCTATGCGTGCAGCTGGAGAATCCGCTCGCGTACGGCGGTGTCCTCACCACCGAGGACGGCCAGGTGCAGGGCTTCTTTGCCTCGCACACCAAGCATGGCTCCAAGACGTCGAGCGAGTTCCATATGGGCATGCCCATCAAGATCATCGCTCCTGTCCTCGAGCGGCTGCGCAAGAACATAGACCTCAGCACGATGAAGACGCTCGAGGTTGAGCTGACGTACACACAAATCGCGCATGCGCGAATCATGGGCTTGACCGACGAATGGGTGCGTCTGCTGTCTGCCCGGCCGGCTGCCGGAGCCGCATGCCCGCAGTTGTGCTGATTGGCGATGCACGATGCAGGTCAAGAAGATTGAAAGCTCGCATCTCAGCCGGCGCAACGTCCTTGTTGTCCGCCGCGTGACGTCTGGTGGGTTGCAAGCAACGAGACGATTATCGATGTGCAGCACGGCCAACTGACGCGCTGCTTGCATCGACAGGCACGCCTGCCGGCACGCTGCTCAAAGCAAGCGACATCATCATTGCTGTCAACGGCGTTGCGGCGACGCAGTTCTCCGCCATCACGGACCGGGTAGACGACGATTCGCTGAAGCTGGTACGCTTTGCCATGCTTCAGAGTGGGCGTGGTTCTTGACGCACGTTTGCGTTGCAGAGGCGCTGACCAGCACGGTGGATGCGAGAAGACTGTTTTGCGTGATGCCCGGGAGCTCAATATCGTCGTGCCGCTCTCGACGATGCAAACCTCGGGCACCGAGCGGCTGGTCGGCTGGTCGGGAGCCATTTTCCAGATGCCGCACAAGGCGGTGTACCAGCAGCTCAAGGAGGTGCCGCCCGGCGTGCTATGCACCGTCGTGTACGACGGGTCGCCGTCGCAGCTATACGGGCTGCACCCGCTGACGTGGGTGACCGAGGTCAACGGCGTCCCCATCCAGAACCTCGACGACTTCCTCGATGCTGTCTCGCAAGTCCCGGCCGACACTTTTGTGCGTCTGCGCACGGTCACGTCGCTACGCTTTGTCAAGGTGATTGCGCTGCGGCCCAACCCGCACTACTTTGGGCTGTGGCAGATCCAGCGCGACGAGAGCAAGCCCAGCACCTGGAGCCTGCGGGCCTTTACGCGCGAATCCTCCTGACGCTGCCCGGTGTCCTCGGGCACAATGAGGCCCGACAGAGCGACTTGGCAATGCAATGAAATGAAGGCTGCGGGCCGCCGGCCGTTCATTCAATCATCGTGATGACCCGGTGGCCCGCTTGGACAACTTTGCTAGTCACGGACGGCCCCGGAGCTCCATGTGGCTGCGAGCTCCCTGCCCCCGGGTCAGGTGCATGCATCTGCTCAGAACCAGCCCGTTGCGCGAGGCCTCCTTCCTTTGCTCGCTTTGAACCGCGCTTATTCCTCTTGCCCGATTGCCTGCGATGCCCGTCCTCGTTTGGGCGGGATTGTTGGTGCGCGTGCGACGCAGATTCGGCTGCCTCGATCTTGCGCTTTGATGTGGGCTGTTGCTGTTGTTGATTATGAGGCTGTGCGCGTCCGTCCTCGAACCCTGCTCGCACCTGCTGAGCAAGCCGCGGCGAAACAACATGCGGCGCGGCTTCCGACTTCTTGGACGCCTTGCCATCAGGGCCAAAGCTCTGGAGACGCTTCTCGCGTTCCTTGTCCGACGACGCTTGCGCCGGTGTCGGGCCTGCCGGATCTGCGGGTGCTCGTGCAGCAACAACTTGTGTGGCCGAATGACCTTGTTCGGCGACCCTTGTCAAGGCGCCGTCTCTTGCTGCAGACTCAGTCTGTGCATTACCAGCGGCAGAATGTTGGGTATTGGCAGAAAGTGCTGCCCTGGCAGCTCGCCTTTGCTGCCACCTCTGCTGTTTTCTTGCTGCCCTGTTTGAAAGACGCTGGGGCGGGTTGCTCTGCACCGAGCCAGGGCGGTCCTGCGTGAGGGGCTGGTGTAGCACTTGAGGTTCGGCAACAACGGCCGCCGACGCCAATGTGGGTTCGATATGAGTCACTTGTGCTGTGGTCTCTGGCACGGCGGACGACAGTTGCGGCGACACTGCTGATTCCGGGATTTGGATCGCGTCTGAGTGCACAAGGCGCGGCGTTATAGAGTTGTGCTTTCGGTGCTTCCATGATCCAACGATCGCAAGGTCTTGGCGCTGGGCAGGCGGCTTGAGAAGTTGCTGAGGATAAAGACAGAGTCAGCGCGTCTCGTGAAACCGCAAACGCAGTGCCTCACTAAGCATACCGTCGAGATGGCCTGGACGTTTTCAGCAACGTTCATCGACTTGCGGATTGTGGGTGGCAGGCTGTCAATGTCCATCGAGGCAGGGTTCGATGAAGCGCGGCCTGTCTCCACGATCTGGGCAGAAAGCGATTGTTTGATCCGCAGCGATTCGGCAACGAGGCAGCGGAGGCGAACTTGCACAGGCTCCGAAAATGCAAGCGAGTGGGCTGAAATGCGGTCGGTCTCGTTGAGCAGGAATAGGACCGGCTCTGCATGCGGCCATGCGTGAGCGCACGCGATTCCGGAAGCAAGGCGAGTAGGTTGCAACACACCGCATAGCGCAAGAGGTATCGCAGGCGAGCCCGGACCAAGCATCTGTTCTGTGACAATCGTCTGCGCACGAGAATGAGAGGGGGCAGCTGAGCGATGCAACAGCCACGAATAGGCGTGCTTACACAAAGAAGGGTCTCGCCAGAGGCGCACCCCGCAGATATACCTTGCGCCGTGCGAAGAAACCGCGATAGATCCGCCACGAGCTTGAGCAGGTTGAGCAGCTGCGCGAGTTCCATCTCGGCAAATCGGCCGGTTTTGACAAGGCCGTCCGAGACAAGCGCAATGATTTCATCGCTCGGGCCGCCGGCCTGCAAGCAGGCACATTCGGATCTCAGAGTGAGCAAGACTTGCCAGTTACCAGCTGCCGTGCGATGCCACCGACCTGCAGGATGCCAAGGCACCGGTTGGCGTGCGCGACTAGTTTGGACACGAGCGTACGGTCATGCGGCTGCAAATCGGGGCAGTTCGTCAGACAACAAAGCACGCGCGATCGACAACAGCAAGGACACACATCCAGTGGCGTCTCGGCTGCAAACCAGCCTGTAGTGGCGTGAATGATGGGAGCGTAAGACTCAGGATTGTTGAAACCTCCCACAGCTTTGATCAAGGAGACAACAGTGTCAAAATGCTCTTGATCCAGATGCACAGCGCTGATCAACTGCGATGGTTGGGCAGACGTCAGCAGCATTCTTGGTGTCGCAGAGCCCGGCGAAGCTGACCTCGATCATGGAAGCCGCAAACTGCGCAGCGAGCTCGACATCACGCGGCAAGGCGTCTGGCGATTCCTTGAAGAAGGCAAGAATCGCTCTGCGGACTTCAATCGAGTCCTGCCGCAGCGGCCGAAAGATGCCTTTGACCGAGACTATGCCCCAGATGCAGGCATGCGGCCAGTTAGCTTCCGCTCGCACCGTCAGAAGACGGCGTTGTTGTCCTCCGACACCTCACCAGGATAATCCGTGAGGGTCTGGAGGAACGTCGAGCGAATAACAACGAGCTCCTTAGTGAGGCCTGCGTCTTGTATGTCAGCAAGCATCAAGAAGCACGGCAGAAAGAATCCAATCAGTAGAAGGCGCACCTTGCTTGAGCAGCTGGCAGAGGACGTCGCTGATGCGGGACGCAAACTCGGGCTTGGACTTGCAGAACAAAGGTAGATTGCGGATCGACTCGATGCGAACCTGGACAGAGACATCAGCGGCGGCCGCAGGAGGGTGCAGGGCGGCCCGTTTCATCAAGCACATACCTGAACGCTGTCGTCTTCGCACAGGTCCTGGTTCCCGACGCAGCGCCGGCAGTGGTGCAGCGCACGATGGGCGGATTGTGCCGGGCTCGTCAGGGCTCGAGATAGAGGAGACGACGACGGCCTGCGAGCGACGCACCAGCTGCGCGTTGAACGCATCCTCGATCATGGCCGGGAAGAGGCCGACGTACTGCGGGATGGCCTGCGCCGCGATCAGCTTCGCCTCGGTGCTGGGCAGCGCCGAGACCCGCAGCACCAGGGCGAACTCGCTTGTGCGCTGAGCGTCGGCGAGACGCCCGACATCAGGCGGCGTCAGCACAAACGTCGAGGCTGGCGTCCCTTGGCGGCACGCTCTCCCTCTCTGCCCGCTGCCCGCACGCCGTGCGTCTGGAAGCGGCACCGCAGCTCGAGCCTGTCGCAGGGGCCTGCCTCCCTGGCCTCCACTGGAGGCGGCGCTGCGAGGCGTTCCCCGCAGCAGGAGGCGGGCTGCAACGGCGTGGGTGCGCATGTGCCTGCGTGCGGCGGCGGCACGCACCTCTTCGGGCAGCACGGACGCTCGCTGAATGTCTGCCAGTGCCTGGGCGGCCCGGTGGAACTCGGCGACGGCCGGCTCGCCGCCGTCCAGCATGTCTTTGTTGTGGAAGGTTTCGGCCGTGCAGCAAACAGCGGCCTGGAGGGCAACAAACTTGCCCCCTTGACCATTGCTTTGAAATGGAGTGCCAGCACTTGATGCCGAGCATCGGCGGTGCCTGCCCAGACGGCCGTGTCGCTGCAGGCGTCGGGGTCGAGTCACCCCCAGGGCCGCGTTCATTCTCAATCAGATGCGCATCTTCTGCTTCTTGATGTGTGCCCGCAGCACCTTCTGCTTCTCGCGGAGCGAGCGTTGGGCCTTGCCGCGCACCTCGCGCTTGTGGACCATCATCATGAATGCCTTGGTGCGCTTTGATTTGATCTACACCCACGGCAAGCGTCAGCACCGCCGTCTTCACACGGCCACCGACAGCCCCATCGCAACTTGCCTTGTTGGTCAACGACGAGCGGTCCTCCTTGCCCTTACGTGAGCCGTACTCGCGGCCCTCGCGACCGGCCTTCAGGGCACTGTGCGTCAGCAAACCAGGAGTGCATCCGTGCGATCCAGCGCATGCGCACCTTGATCGACTCGAGGCGCGCCTCATAGTCGTTCTTCTTGCGTGTGCCAGACATGATGCGCGACACATCAACAACATCCGGGTCGTTGTCAGAGTCGTCCGAGTCGTCGGCAACGGCGCGCTTGCCCTTGATGCCGGCCAGGCGCTCGGCCTCGCGCTCAAGGCGTCGTTCGCGGATGCGTGCAAAGTCCTCGTCCGTCAGGATCTAGCGCCGATCGTGTGAGCATTCACCCGCGGCGCACGCTCAGCCCGAACCAAGCCGCACCTTCTCTGCCATAATATTAATCCTGCGCTTTTTGGCCTGGCTGACGTCCTCCTCATTCTCGCCCTCTTCGTCGTCGTCGTCGTCTTCGTCGTTGTCGTCGTCGTCGTCGTCCTTATCCTCGTCCTCGTCGTCCTCTCCGTCGTCGACCTCTTCAAGCATCTCCTCTTCGTCGTCTTCGTCGCCGTCTTCATCGTCGTCGTCTTCACCGTCGTCGTCGCCGTCGTTGGGGAGAGCCACCTCGTACTCGTCCTCCTCGCCCTCGACTTCCTCGTCGTCGCTAACATCCTCCCAGTCGTCGTCGCCATCGTCCTCGCCGATGGAGACGAGCTCAGGCGCCTCGTCGTCGTCGTCGCTGCCCATTTCAACGTCGCTGTTCTCGTCCAGAACCTCGAGACCATCAATGGAGTCCATGACGTCGACTTGGCCGTACGTTTTAGCCTTGAAGTTCTTGATGTTGATGGTCGCAGCCTTGCCCTACACGTCCGCGTTATGGGTTGGATTAGAGCAGCAACAGCGACATCAAACTGGGCAGAGAATGGCAACGCACCCTGTCCTTCTTGCGGAGCATTTCCGGGTTGACGTCGCGGTAAAGACCCAGCAACGACCGTGCTGCGTTCATGGGTCCCTTTTCGCGGTGGTTCTTGTAGTCCTCGAGCAAGCTCTTGAGCAGCTCTTCGGGCATGGCCAGCGGGCAGCGAGCGCAGATTTCGCGCAGGCCGTTGAGACTGCGAGGAAAGAGAGCGGGCGATTCAGCAGAGATGAGCATTCAATTACCAAACTCGGACTTGTTGCTCATATCGAGGCTTCGACGCACCCGGCAGTGGCGACCTCGGACGCACAGTTGCTCCACACAAAGTTGTCGGCGATGGCGCGCACAACCGCCTCGATTGCATCGGGCGGCACGAGCTCGTGGGAGCTTTGCGCAGCGTACGCCAGGATCAGCGTGACATCCTTTTGCTGGGGCTTGAGATAGGGAATCAGGAAGCTGTAGAAGCCCAGCAGGATCAGCTTGTGCACGCCGATCAGGCGCGAGACGAGGCTGATCATCGACAGGCGGAGGTCGAAGCGAAACATGTTGTTCTTGGACGCCTGGCGCAGCCGCGCAAACATCTTCTCGGCAAAGCCTGCAGGGACGGGTCAGCATTTCAAGCGGGGCGAGCGTGTGCCGGCGCCGAGCAGTCCCACCCTGCGGGTCGTTGATGAGATGCAGCGCCGAGAAGTTGAAGTGCTCGGCACGGTTCTTGTTGCGCTCCCGCTGTGAAGACGCAGGCTTGGTCAGCTCCGCGTTGTGCAGCCCGGCGGTGCTTTGGCGGCAAGACCAGCGGCCGCTCACCCGCTTGACAGTGGCCTTGGCCTTGTCGAGCATGGCCGCCCGCGACTTCTTCTTCTTGTTGATGCGGTTTGCGTGCCGCAGGCTCGACATGTCGGGCAGGTCGTCGTCCGAGTCCGAGTCATCCTCCTTCTCGTTTGTGCCGAGGAAAAAGTGCACGGCCGCAGCCACAATCTTTGGGATCGGCGAGAAGCACGCATCGGCGATCACGTTGACGGTCTTGGCATCGTTCCTGCGTGGTTGAGCAGCACAATTTTCCGCAGTCAGCGATGGTGCACTCGAGGCGCAGTTCATCGGTGAGCCGCGCACCAGATGTTCTTGCGGTAGAGCTCGATCATGACCTCGAGCGACTTTTTGGCGGCCGTCTATATCGCGCACCGCCGGTCGAAATTCAGCGCAGGCCGCATCGCGTCACTAATCAAGCGCGCACGAACCTCGTTGGTGTCGCTGAGCATCGTATACATAAAGTTCTGGAGAGTCTTGTTCATGGCGTTGTTCTTGGATTTTGCGTTGGAGCTCTTGATGTCGTTGACAATGTGCGAATGCAGCATCTCGCGCAGCGACTTGTCCTTGCAACGGAACAGGGTGAAGAACAGGCCGAGAAGTCTGGGAAGTGGCAGGGGTGAATGCGTCAGCGACGGCCAGGCTCTGCAGCCACGATGATGCAATGGCCTTGCCTTGTGGGCTGGATCATGCCGCGGTTGCGCATGAGGATCAGCGCCTGCACCATGGTCTTGCGCACCTCGGGCGCCATGATCTGGTAGTGGTTCGACAGGAGACCAATGAGCTTCTCGGGGAACTCCTTTGTCTCGGCGGGGTAGCACTGCGCGACCTGCGGGCGGTGGGTTGGCTGGTGTCAGCGAGCCAGTGTCGTTTTCTTTTTTTCTTTTTGGCCGGGCTGCCGGCGACACCCCTCGCCGCCAAGCCGCAGCGCGGCCGCCGGGGGGCGCCGCGCGCGCTGATGCGGCCAGACAGACGCCGGCGCTGTCGATGCAGCCTGTCCGCGGGCATCGCCGAGCGCTCTCCCGGGCATCGCAGCGGCGCTCACATGGCTGATGAACATAATCTGCGCCGCAAAGTCCTCCGAGATGGCCGAGCCCTGCGGCTTGAGGTTGAAGATGGCCAGCGTCGACTCAAAGTGCCGCCACTGCTGCAGGAACTCGTCGCGGTATGACGGCGGGTCCCTCTTGATCTTGTTCTGCAACTGCGGCAGGTTCGTGACCAGCACCTCGGCCCGCGCTCGCTTGACCATTGATTTGCGCTGGGCAAAGTGCGCCATCAGGCGACGGCGTCGCTGTCGTGCACGGCCCCGCATGCGATGCGGGCCACTCCCCGAGGCGGCGCATTCCAAGTCGCATGCAGTCGGCGCCGTGCGATGCAGTGCGGGCGTCGTGCGCGCGGCGATGCTCCGCGGCTCCTTGGCGGGATCTGGGGTTACCCCGCAAGACCGGAAATGGACAGACCGAGACGAAAGCCTGTTGCATACGCCGCGCAGCCCCCCGCCGCGGAGCAGCGGACGCCGCAGGCGGCTGCCGAGCGCCCTAGCAGCTTGCGGCCGCCATCTCCCCCAGCCCACCATCTTGCGCCTGCGTCGTACGCCGTGCCCGCGTCGCCTCCCTCAGGCCATCTCGCTCCGCCGCCGCCCATCCGCGCGTGGCACTCACAACACGACGACGGTGCTCCGCCAAGCGGCGAGGACGGCCTCGAGCGCGAGCCGGCGGCGGTTGGCACAGGCAGGACGCCACAGAGTGCCGGGAAACACTCGTCGGCACCCCTGCCTGGCGCGCCGGCGCACCGCATCAGCACCAGCGTGGTCCGCAAGCCCGTCTCGCGCGACAACCAAGCCACCCAGCCGCACCAGCAGCACTCGCATCTGTCGCAGCATGCGCAGCACCAACAGTACCAGCCGCAGAACGAGCGCCGGCCATTGAGCGACCGCGCTGCCATCCGCGGCCAGTCCGAGCCAGCTCCGGCAGCGTCTTCGTCGGGCACAACGAAGAGCGGCGTTGCCACCATCGGAGTCAGCATCCCGTTCTTGCGCAAGCTCCATCTGGTGCGTCTCTCCGCCCCGCGTGGCCATCGGCGTTGACATGCTCACGCTGCATCGCATCGGTCTGCAGGACAACGCAGCAGGCGAGCAAGCCGCAGTAGCAGCAAAGGCCTCGCTGCTCGCACGAGAGTTAGTCCTTGCCCTGACTTTGGCGCACACATCTCGCCATGCCTACGACGTGCTGACGTTGCAGCAGAGAGCCTGCGTTTGCAGCCGCAAGCCCCGAGCATCATTCCGGCATGCTCAAGAGATCGCTCACGCTGCGGGTGAGGTGAATCTGGCTGGCGAGGCCATCTCGATTCAGAAACCGGGCCGTTGTGCGAGGTTGAGAACCGCGACCCAAGCAACTTTGGCTTACTCTGTCCCACCATGGTTGAGCAGGAGATGCAGCGCACGGCGCGGGAGCGGCTTATCCAAAAGTCGGTCGTTGGAAAGGATCTGCAGCAGCAGACCGATGAGGCACACGCACAGCCTCCGTCGCCCTATTTAGCCCGGCAGTCACCGCCGTCTCCGGCGTCCCAGCATCAGCAGCAACTCCAACCCGAGCGAGCAGCGACTGTATCGTCAGGTCGCACATCGAGGTCGCCGCTGCTCACGAGCGCAGCACAGCTGCCCGCAGGTGCAGCCAGCAAGGCCAAACCGCCACCCCCGCCGCCCCACTCGGCGCAGTCATCTCTCGGAGCAGGATCATCGTCTGCGGGATCGTTGAAGACGCCGCAGCAGCAGCCAGAGCCATCCTTGGCCCCGGCATCGCGACCGGCATCGAGCCTCAGCACCACCGAGTGGCAGATTCGCGTCATGTCGTTGCAGAGCGAGATCGAGACGCTGCGTAAGGACAAGATTGCGCTCGAGTCGCAGTTGCGGCAACTCGGACATCAACCTGGTGAGTCGTACACCCCGTGAGGCCGCCGACGCTGGTGCGTGCACATGTGGGAAAGCAAAACTCGTTATTGACTCTGACTGCAGTCACGAGCCTCAAGAGCTCGCCCTCGCCGGACCCTCATTCTTCTGTGGCGCAGACAGGCGAGCAGCCACAGACAGACGCAACGCCCGCAGAGAGCACTGGTCCGGACAAAGCCTCGAGTGGTACGCCTGGAGAGCAAGCGCCTGAGGGCGCATCGTCTGCGGGTCAGGTCTGGAAGGAAATCAAGGTTTGCGAGCGTGCGATTCGGCCGGATGTGTGCATTGGGCTGACTCCGACTGCTCTCGCAGACGCTGTCGACTGCAATCATGCAGAAGCTTGGCGTTGAACAGCAGAGCGTTGCAGTACTACCGAAGCAGCCGCCCGATCAAACACCTGCGCCAATCCAGCCTGTCGATTCATCTTTGGCACCTGTTGATACAGACGAGACGGCGAAACAGCAGGAAGCAAGACCTGCCAGCACGACCGCCGACAGCCAAGTGGCAAGCCCGTCGCAACTCCCAACCTCCCAGCCTTCAATCGTGGCCCGCGAACAGCACACTCCATCTCTTTCGGACAAAGCAGCGCCGGCCAAGCCAACCGTTGCCCGAAAGCCTGCCTCTCTTTCCGGAACATCCGCGTCGACGACGAGTTCCGGCAATAGCAAGCTTCCTTTTGCGCACCAGCACTCGACGGCGGCGTCATTGGCTTCCCAGACCACCACAGCCGCGCCGTCATCTACACCCAGTCCTGCGCAAACTTCAGCTCCAGCGTCGGCGCCAGCACCAGCACCAGCACAAGCACCGACATCTGTCGTTCCGGTAGCAGATACGACGGCACGCATCCCCGATCTGCCAAAGAAACCCGCACCGTCTCTGAATGCTGCCAAGGCTGCAGCGGACGATCTGCCCAAGAAGCGAACCGAACCTGCAGTTAGCTCGAATGCAGTGCTTCCCAAGGACGACCCCGTGGACCTGGGCACCGAGTTCAAGAGCGACCTGCTCAACATCATGGGCAGCTTTGGGTTCTGAGCGTCGTTCCAGGGGGGGGGTGGCAATAAACTCGGCTGCCACGAAGGCGCACATACCCAGGCACAGGCCACCGCCGGTTGTGCACATCGTAGTACTTTATTGAGCTGCAGGGTGGGCTGGTTGGGCCGCATCGCATCATGTCTCAGCGTAGTGAACATTCATCGATTGGACGGTTCCCTGGTGCTGCAGCGACGTGAGGACAAACGGGTCGGTTGGGTGAAACACGTACAGCACAAAGCTCCTGCACGCCGATGCCGCGCCCGGTGGCATGGTCAGCAGCAGCATACGCGAGACGGCACGAGCGCGGACGCTGCAGCGGTCGCGGCCTACTTTTGGTTTCGGGGATGGCCGCCGGGTTTGGTATTGGTCTCCAGCTTGAATTTGTACCGCGCATTGTGGCGGCTGTAAAACTTGCATGGAAACTCGAGGCCTGGTCGCAGTCGATCGCAGCTGTTGAGCGCCTTGTCGTCGTACGAGAACAGACTGTTGTCAAAGTAAGCCGAGTCGGAAAAGGACTGCGCGTTGATCGGGAGGGACGACAGCACGCGCTTGATGGCCTGGCTGAAGCTGAGGGCGGCAATTAGAGCCGTATGAGCGCGTTGACCAGGTTTGTCTCGGGCAAAAACCGCGGCCTGCTCACCCTCCGTTGCGAGCCTTGCGCACTGTGTACATGTGCCGGCGCACAAGCTCGCGGGCATATTCGTTGTTGCTCGGACGGGTCGCGAGCTGGATCGGGTTATTGTAGGCCGTGCCGCGGAAGCAGTCCCATTTCTCGAACATCTCAAAGAGCTCCTGCGAGTTGTTTTCGAAGACGCCCAGGACCTGCGTTGTATCGAGCGAGTATATGGCAAAGAAGGACGTGTATCCCGTCGACGGCTCGGGTGTCTGGGAAATCAATGGGACGGTCAGCGGCAACATCGCGTCAGCAAGCGTATGGCCGCGGGAAACGGATGGGGGCTAAGCGAGCATTGCGCTCAGACGCACCGTGCCGGTGACATTGTCAATGGAGCCCAGCTTGATGAGGATGTGGCGGCGGTCCAGGAATTGCATCCGCCACATGACCAGGGACGAAATATGCGGGTAGACAAGGTGGAATCGGCTCATGGCGCTGCGACACACGATATTCAAACCAGCATCAGTCCACCGGGTTGAGCAGAGGCAGCAACTGCGGCACGCTCCCACCCTGGATTGGTGCTTGTCACCGCGCGGCGGTACAGATACGCGAGGACGCGGTGCTTGATGCCGCTCATGGGTGCCTGGCGCTCGTCCGGGATCGACGACGCGGTGTCCAGGGCGGTGGCAGGGGCAGACTGATCCGGCCAGCCGAGTCCTCCTTCCGATGTGGGCTGCATGAGAAACGCGAGAAGCGTGCTGCTCTGGTGCGGAGGGCCGTTGTGATCCGGCTGGCCTGCGTTGATCGCGCCGCCTGCTGCATGGTGCGTGAAGCCAAGCCCTGGCGGGAAGATGGCCGCTCCAGTCGTCGCGAACGGGGCAGCGTCGGACGGGTGAAGACTGACGCCTGCCGCGTTCCCAAGGTGCAGGTTGAGGTGCAGTGCACCGCCAGCAAGAGACGGGTTGGGCAGCGCCGAGGACTGTGCCTGCAATGCACGCGATATGGCCCGTCGGATTGGGCGGCTCAGCGTGCGATGAGGCACTTGGTGGGTCGCGGACTCTGCGAGTCGATCTGCGGGGATCAAAGGATGGCCGGTCGCAAGAGCGACCGGATGCATCACGCCGTGGCGCTGTGTCCGCGGCAATGGGGACATGTGCCGCTGCTGCAACGTCGAGTAGCTCGGTCCACCGCGTGGGGCGTTTGGGGAGTCGTCGCCGGCCCCGCCCAGATGGTGCGCGAGTGGCAGAGGCAAGCCAAACAGCGAGCGTTGGCCTCGATTTGCTGAGGCGCCGAGGAGGATGCGCAACCGCGCCAGGCGGATGGCTTCGTGGGCTGCAGCGGCGTCCAAATCGTCGGGGTCACCCGGCGCCGTGGCGCCGAGAGCGGATGCGCCAGGCAGGCCGAGTTGGGGCATCGTCCAGTCGCCGTACTCTTCCTCGAGCGCGCGCATCTGCTGCTGGAAGCGCTCCTCAGCCTCGCGCTGCGCCGAGAGCACCAGCGCATCGTCCTCGTGCACGTAGTATCCGATTGTGCTCACGTGCACCAGCTGGCCCGAGTCCTATGGGTTGCCACGACAACCGGTCAGCGCAAGTCGGGCGAGCAACGCAGTGGGAGCCTTTGGCCAACCTTGATGTGCAGCACGTGGATGCACTGGTTCTGAACCGAGGTGATGCCCAGCAGGTCCTCGTACAGATGGACGCCAGCATGGTGCGTGAGATAGATGTAGTCGTTCTTGAAGACCTTCTTGTCGCACACCTGCATGTACGTGGACGAGCAAGCAAGTAAACGAGAGTAAGACGGCACGCATGCAAGTACGGGATGCATCTGGCCGGGAGCCTACATCGCCTGTCTCGATGTCGATGACCCAGAAGGTGATATTGTCGAGGCTCTTGATGCACGAGAGCGAATGGGGGAATCTGCGACCCTCGCGCCCGCTCGAGCCCGACGGGACTGCCGAGGCAAGGATCATCTGGCGGAGCAGCGGGACCCGCGTGAGCGCGCGCGGCGGGGTCGAGGAGGCGAGCGCATGTGATGAGCCGTGCTCACATGGCGCTTGTTGAGTGTGAACAGGCAAAAGTCCTTGCACAGCATCTCCGAGCCGCTGGTGAGCAGGCGCTCGTATTTGAGAGAGAAGAAGTCGTCGAACTGCAGCGGGTCGTGCTGCAGGTCGGGCTGGGCGGCGGACGTGGGCGGCGGGCCGGGCG